>OX101752.1:88710959-88796659 GCA_944452675.1 Tachina lurida
TGGAGGTGCTATCGTCGAGTCCATAGAAGTAATAAGGCCCATGATAAATTTTGAAGGACGAGATGTTAACGTAGAACTGAATATTGTCCGAGATGAAATGATAATACACCCAGTGCTCATAGGACGAGACGTTTTGTGCCAGTTCGACATAAACTTAGGACAGGGCCTCTTTGTAATACAACGCAGTGCTGATAGTAAACTGCCATCGGACGAGTGCAACATTTTGTTAACTAGGACAGATGACAAGGTCGAGTGTAATGTAAACAAGGCCATAGGAGAAATAAATTATCGTAAAGTGAACAACGTGCTGAAATATTATGAAAATAGTTTCGCTGAAGATATCACCAATTTAGGCCGCAGTAAGTCAACAGCCATGAAAATTAACGTAACAACCGATGGCCCAATTGTTGGCAAACGCTATCCGGTGCCATTGTCACAGCGAAATACTTTAAGTGGTATCATATATCACTTACTTCAACACGATGTAATACGACCCAGTAGCTCTTCCCATGCAGCTTCAGTGGTCCTAGTAAGAAAGGCTAATGGAGAACCACGCATGTGCGTTGACTACAGAGTACTGAACTCTGTAACAGAAAAGAAACAGTTCCCAATGCCAATAGTGGATGAACAATTAGCAAAGTTGTCTGGCAACAAATTCTACACTACGTTAGACATGACCTCAGGGTATTACCAGATTCCCCTTGATGAATCTAGCCGAAAGTACACTGCCTTCATGACACACGATGGTCTTTTTGAGCATAACGTTATGCCATTCGGGCTGATAAACGCGCCAATGTACTTTCAGGAAATAATTCTCAGAATGGTGGCACCATTAGAAAATCGTCGCTATATTATCAGCTATGTGGACGAAGTCATAATCGCAACACCTACAGTCAACAAAGGCATCGAAGTTTTAGAGGAAGTCCTTCACGCTGTGCAAGAGGAAGGTCTCACTCTGCGCCCGTCAAAGTGCACCTTTTTGGAAACCGAAGTTTGTTTTCTCGGTCATTTAATAATTGAAGAGGGTATCCGTCCCGGCGATAAGAAAACTGAATGCATACGAAACTTTCCACAACCAACTAACGTGACGGATGTGCGTCAATTTCTCGGGGTCACGGGCTACTTCCGAAAGTTTGTCAACAAATATAGTCATATTGCTGAGCCGTTGTCCAGACTGCTAAAACAGAATATCGAATTTCAATGGCACGACGAACAAGTAAACGCGTTTGAGTTTTTGAAGAGAACAATAACTAGTCAGCCCATATTAGTATTGTTTGACCCTGGAAAGCCGCACGAAGTGCATACGGACGCAAACAGTATTGGCGTGTCAGGCATACTCCTACAAAGAGAGTTTGACGGATTGAAGCCAGTGTTTTTCTACAGCCGCCAATGCACGGCAGCTGAACGTAATTACGCAAGCCACGAGCTAGAAGTGCTCGCAATAGTCGAAACGTTGGAGCGGTTTAGAATCTACCTGCTTGGCTCACATTTCACGATTGTCACCGACTGTAATGCTGTGGCAACGACTAAAAATACCACACCACTACCCCCTCGTATCTCACGCTGGTGGCTACGACTACAAGAGTTTGACTTCGAGATTCGTCACAAGGCCGGTCTTCAAATGGCACATGTCGATGGTATGAGCCGTATGCCATTTTTGCAACCACAAGATTCACCAACGGTAGCAGAAGCAGTTTTGCAAGTCATCAGCGACACCAACCCAGATTGGATTCTGTCTATGCAGCTGCAAGACAAAAATATAAAAGATATTTTTGAGACGTTGAAGAATCCAGAAAGTAACAATTTTAGACAAACTAAATTAGACTACGAATTGTTCGAAGGCCGTCTGTATAGGACCGTAAATGGGCAGCGCAAGTTAGTGGTACCTCAGGCGATCAGATGGAGAGTAACACGGACATGTCACGACGAGGCTGGTCACTTCGGTCTGGAAAAGTCCATCCAGCGCATTACAAAAGATTTTTGGTTCCCGCGGGTAAGGCGCTACGTTAAATCGTATATACAGGCATGCCCAGAGTGTTGCCTAAACAAAATAAAGGCTGGTAAGGCAGAAGGTGAGTTGCATATAGACGAACCACTACCATTCCCTTTTCGGTGCTTGCATATGGACCACCTAGGGCAATTCCCTCGTAGCAAGAAAGGCAACCAGCATATTGTCGTAATGGTGTGTGCTTTCAGCAAGTACACTATACTCAGAGCGGTACGTAATACTAAACCAACGCCGGTGCTAATCACCATAACTGATGTTATGAACACGTTCGGATTGCCCCAAAGAATCGTTATTGACAGAGGCACTGCATACACGTCGAGAGAGTTTGAAGCCTATATGGTCAAGTACGGCATTCAGCATGTCAAAACAGCAGTAAGGATGCCTCGAGCAAACGGGCAAGCAGAAAGGATCAACAAAACCATCTTAACTTCCATAAACGGTATGATGAAATCGTCGAAAGAATGGGACGAAAGCCTGCCTAGTCTCCAACGGACGATTAACTCACAAAGTAACTCCACTACAAAACAATGCCCTAACAATTTAATTTTAAGCTATAACTGGCGCAACGTCAGTGAGAATCGTTTAATACAAGCCCTCAACAATGATGGCTATGACCCAATGACACAAGTTGATGAAATAAAAGGTCAAACGGTCATCAACATAAGAAAGGAACGCGAGAAGTGGAAACATCGATTTGATGCTCGTCATAAGAAACCGCACGTATATCAAGAAGGCGACTGGTGGTACTCGATTACATTCCAACGGCCACTGGACAGTCTCATAAGTTAGACCCAGCATATAAAGGTCCCTATGTAGTGACCAAGGTGATAGGCAACGATCGATATGTCGTGGAAGATCTTCCGGACAACAAACGCAAACAGAAACGATACGTTAGGATACACTCTACAGGTAATATGAAGCCATGGTGCAGTCTTAGTCCAGATATTGAGATGACAGGTGATACCGATGATTCGTCGCAGGAGGACGAATAGTCAGGAGAGCCCGAATTGTCAAGCTAAGTTAGTCGATGCTGTGCGGTCAAAGTAGACGGTTGTCGGTGTTCGGTCTCGGCAGTAAAGGCAAATACAAACAAATAAACTTTATCCACACATACTTTTAATACTTGTACCTTTATCGAAATAAATTGAATCTTTTATAATTATAACCAAACATGAACGCTCGGTATTTTATTATTTGACATATGTATGTATGTATATCTCTTTATACAGGTATGTCTATAAAATGTATATATACATTTCTATACATACACACATACATTTTCTTTCAACAATATTAATTAATTTTAATTTCGGACTTACCGCACACCTTTTTGAAACAAAAGATTTGCCAACAAATATATGATTAAAAACAAAATTTTATTATTACATAAAATAATACGATGGTCATATTTAACAATATTATTATAATATTCGAACATGGTACGGTAAGTCTCAATTATATTTTAGTCACATCTAACGATAGTGTTGTCTTATTTACAATAATAATATTAGGTATTACAAAGTTAATTGTTTTTAAAGATAATATTATTATTAACTCAGAAAATAATATTATTTAAATTTTGGTTTTCCATTTACAATAATATGATTTGACTGCAACCATATAATTCAATCATAGCATGTTGCTGTTTGAGTATGGTTACCTCAACCATATTTTGTCTTTACGTGTAGCGGTAAGGGCAAATAACTGGGGATGACACTTTTTTTTATTGGAAATGCTTCATTGTTTATGGCAGTCTAATTTCCAATCACATGTGAAGCTTTAAATGCGCTTTTGGAACCTTTTTAGTTTGATACTCCTTGCATTTACTCTTTATATATAAGTACATACATATATTTTGTTATTTTTTATGTTTCTTTGAATTGTTATTTTTTATGATTCTTTGAATAAAAAATATTTTCTACCGAATTTCATTCAAATCTATCAATCTATATCCCCTTTTCTATGTATTAAAACCAAATATATATTGGTTTAAATTTCCTGAGTAGGTAGATGAGATATCAAGCCTAGTTTTAAACAAGATTTTGTTTAAAATGAATTAATTTTATTGTGGAAAAAAGGAGATTCTATTTACGTTCACGTTGCTTGGTGCAGGCGAAAGTAAAACGAAAAAATTATTCGGAAGTGAATGTCAGGACACCAAAATATGCGGAAAAGATTCACTTTCACACGGATGTGAAAGTCATGACAGATTGATTGTCAAAACATTGTTGCCATAAAGTATTGCTTTGCCTTGTAAATTAATTTCTTTGCAGTATTGGATTGCAAGCTGCATTTATGAAGTCAGCCATCATTAATCTTACGAAATAATTTTCATTCGGGTAATGAAAAACTTACATACATGTTATTATGAAGAATTCATAAAAAAAAATATTTTAAATTGATTAGGTGACATAAAAGAAGATCAAAGTATCAAACCACCATTGTAATTAATCTATAGTTGTGGAAATTATACTTTCGTTGCAACTTTAATGAAATATTTTCGTAACTTCCTGTTGCTGCGTTGTAGGCAGTGGCTAACCTTGTAGTTCGAGGGTTGCAGGTAAGTATGAAATATTTTCGTAACTTCCTGTTGCTGCGTTGTAGGCAGTGGCTAACCTTGTAGTTCGAGGGTTGCAGGTTCGAATCCTGGAGACAAGTTAAAATATTTTTTTTTATCTATTTTGTGTGTTCTGGCTTTCACATCGTTTTAACATGTTAATAGTATGTGCTCTAGCATCCAAACTTAAAAGAACACAATTTGAAAATTGACGATTTCAAACTTCTAGATTTTTTCATTTTCACTTTTGGCAAAAAAAATCGTATTCTTTTCACTTGTTAACAGCCTTGTGAAAAGAATACGAGTTTTTTTTTTGCCAAAGTGAAAACGAAAAAATCTAAAAGTTTGAAATCGTGCATTTAAAAATCGTTTTCATCTAAATTCGGATGCTAGAACACATACTATTAATTTTTATTTTCTAAATTTCAACTTAAACATGTCTAGCATGTATTTTAACATCCGATCCCACAATAAAACAAGTGAAAACGATGTGGAAGCCAGAACATACAAGTATAACTTTTCAAATAAATTTTATGTTTTATTCCTGATTAAAGTTGAATTAAAATTTTATTAATGCTGCTATATATTTACAGCCTTATTTATAAAGCCTTAATAATTTTTATAAATAATGCTGTTAGTTTGTATTAGTAGTAGTGAAATACCATTCCTGGGGCAATTAAAATTGTGAAATTTGGGTAATTAAAATTTGGAAATTTTAAAATGGATCAATAAGTCCGCTTTTTTTTTTGTTTAAATAAGTAATTTTTTGTTTACATTAACTTTTTGTGAATGGGTAATTTTTTTGGGGTTACATTAATTTTTTGAGCGGGGTGGATTAAGGGGTTTCATAAAATTAAGATTGTTTGAGTGTATATGCCGACGGGAAAATCATAAAAATGATTTTTCCTAATAGCAAAGGGAAAATTGTCAGTGTTGCCAGACTATAGAAATTTGTTATCGTAATACTATATCAGTAATATCAAAGAAATTAGATTTGATGACTACACGCGATTCTCATATGAATCATGGGAATGTGTATGTATGATTTCCTCACGCTAATAAATTGTTTATAAATAAAATAATTAAATAAATTAATAAACAATTTATTTAATTATTTTATTTATGTTCATATATGAAATACCGAAGTATATTTATTTGACATAAAGTCTTTATTTATTTAATTTGAAAATTTGGCTTGTTTTTATGGTTAAGCAATTGTCTAATGCATTTCGTTACCGCTTTTGGAACTCGTCAACTTCAACCCAAAAATTTTTGAATTTAACTAACAACCTCCGTATGTTTATAGTAAGACTCTTAATAATATATTGAGAATCACAAGTAAGCAAAATAAAGTTAACTTCTCCTCCTTCTTCCCACTTCCTTCTCTTTCCTTTACGTATTTTGTATTTGAAATAATAAAACACTTGTACATTCTACAGTTCTCGTTGTACCTTCATAGTGAACAGACGTAATAGCGGAATTTTTCTTACATACAAACTAAACAAAATAAAAATCATACAAACAAATATTCGTAGTACATATTAACTTTGATAAATAAGCTTTTTTTCCATTGCTAATATTTTTACATATAGAAATAACAAAAACAAAAAAAAAACCGTAAACAAAAAAACACACAAGGTACCCTTGAGGAATACTCTATATGAGTACCCCAAATACAAATAATTGTGAAGTGAGTTATAACGGCAGAAATGCCTATTTTACTGTGAGTTTTGATGCTCATAATGATAACAATAAAAATAAAAAATCTGATAATAGACTTGCTGTGAGTTCTGAAGCTCTTAATAAAAATCAAAAATCTGATAATAGAATTTTTCTAACGGCAAAACCTCAGTTTCGTCAGCGATCAACTTCGCTTTGTCCAATGACAACTAGTGAATCGTTGACATTATTGCCTAATACTTCTACATTTAACTCAGCGATATCATCCACTTCGAGCTCGTGGTCATCACTTAAACAAGTTGTCACTGAAGATAAGAACAGCCTAAAACCCAAGGTCCAAGTCAGAATGGACAGATGCATTACAATTTTAAAGCGCGGGCGAAGCCCAAATTCTACTAAAATTGCATCTGCTCCAAAGATGTCTAGGGATAATAGCGCAACCTCTACTAATCGGCAAAACCGTTTTAAAATATTGCAAGATGACAATGACAAACCCGCTGAATCTGCGAACAAAACCTCCAAGCCGCCACCAATATATTTAAGAGAAAAAAACTCAAACGCTCTTATTAAAAAATTAATTTCAGTCATTGGTCAGAATAAATTTCACATTGTTCCAATAAAATGTGGTAATATTGATGAAACGAAAAAACAAATTTATGAAGAAAAAGATTTTCGCAAAATGGTTTCTGAATTTGAAAAAAGTAAAACAAATTTCTACACATATCATCAGCTCAAGAGTGCTAAAGGTATACAGATTGTGTTGAAGGGCATAGATTCCTATGTTGCTCCTGAAGAAGTAAAATATGCTCTGGTCCTTCAGGGTTTTAAAGTAAAAAATGTTTCGAACATAATAAATATGGAAAAGATCCCCCAACCTCTTTTCACGTTGAACTTGAGCCAAATGATATAAAATTGAAAAAAATGAGAACCATCCAATATATAATTTAAAATATCTCTTATATCGAAAAATAACCGTTGAAGAACCACACAAGCGTTCAGGAACCGTACAGTGCCATAATTGTCAAGAATATGGCCATACTAAAACTTACTGCAAATTACCTACTGTTTGTGTTGTGTGCGGCGAATTACACGGCACTGCTAGTTGCAATAAACCAAAAGATCAAAGTGACAAAAAATGCAGTAATTGTGGAGGTAATCACACCGCTTACTACAGAAGTTGTCCTGTGAACTCTTTCGTCAAACAGACTATGAGGCAAACACCTAAATTGGCCCCAGCCTAATCAGCAGACGCTTTATCAGCTACTATTGCGCAAGTAAGCCAACCAGTTAGTTCCCGTGTATCGTATGCCGATGCTGCTAAGACAAATTCTATTCATACACAAAATGTTTCACCACCAAATAATTCAACAAATACAAACTCGAACTTTAATTTCAATCGCCTTGAAGCTACTATTGATAATCTGGCGCAAACTATAAATAATTTTACAACAAATATGACTAGCATGATGCAAGAAATGCTGCGAATGCAGAATACTCTGCTTCAAGCTTTAGTTAACAAACCATGAACACGTTAAAAATATGTTTCTGGAACGCAAACGGCATTCGCCAACATAAAAATGAACTTGAGCACTTCCACACGAAAAAAAATATTGATATAATGTTGGACTCCGAGACTCATTTGACTTCGAGAAGCCTTTTTAAAATTTATGGCTACACATATGATTCAAAGGACCCGAGAGGAAGAGCATGCGGTGGTTCAGCAATTTTAATTAAGTCAAGACTCAAGCACTACATTCTTGACAACATTTGTGAAGAACATATCTACAAGCAACAAATATTGGCATTGAACATTTTTGTGCGAATTTCGTGATATCATCAATTTACTCCCCTTCCAGATTTTCAATCACTGAGGATCAATACGAAAACTTCTACAAACCTCTTGGACCTTGTAGCAGCTGGCGACTACAATGCAAAACATACGTTTTGCCTACTGACTTACAAAAAATTCCGGACGTTATAGATTTTGGCGTCATGAAAACTATCTCTAGGGATTTAATTCAAATTGAAGCTTCTCTAGATCTCTCGTCCGATCACTCTCCCACGATCGTTACAATTTGTAGCCCATTAGGAAGTGATTTACCTCACCCATATGCGAATTTGATAAATCGTGTTAATTGGCTGCGATTTAAAAAATATCTTAGTAGTCATTGCATGGAAAATATTACGCTAAGAACACCTGATGATATTGAATCTAATATTGCCAACCTTAATGAAAATATTAAACAGGCTGCTGAACATGCCACTACCACCCATCCTCAGACTAGGGTAAATAGAATTTATTCTACGGATATTGAACGTCTCGGAAGTGAAAAAAGAAGAGCTAGAAGAGAATGGCAACAGCACAGATCACCCCAACTTAAAATCAGATATAAATAGTGTACTAAACGACTCCAAGAGTTGCTTGCATTTGAAAAAACTGCATCTCTTAAAAATTATTTGGAAGGTCTTGATGTCACACTAGCATATAATTAATCTTTGTGGCACGCTGCTAGAAAGCTTAAAACACCCGTCGAGTTTAAACCACCTCTGCGCATATCTACAGGAGGTTGGGCAAGAAGCGATACTGAAAAAGGTAAATATTTGGTGAGCATTTAAAATCCGTATTTACCACAAACACATGTTCTGGTGCTGTTGATTTGCCAAATGTAGTTACGCTACTCCCCCGACCAATAAAATTTAACACGCGTGATGTACAAAAAAAATTGCAGAACTCAACCCGAAAAAAGTTCCGGGTATTGATGAAATTAGTAACCAGATGCTGATGAAGTTGCCTCGTATAGCTATTAGAATCATGTTATTCAATTTTAATGCCACTTTACGACTGGAGTATTATTCAAACAGCTGGATTCCAAAGCCGGGCAAATATCTTACCAAAGCTGAGCCATATAGGCCAATAAGTTTACTGTCAACAATGTCAAAACTCTTTGAAAAGTTACTCAAGATAAAATTGTCCCCAATTCTAACTGATAATGAGTGCATACCGGATCATCAATCTGGATTTAGAAGTCAGCATAGCACCATTGAACAAACTCAAAGATTGGTTCAATTTATAAGAAAAACTTTTGAAGAAAAAAAAGTATTGCTCTGCGCTGTTCATTGACGTTTCTCAGGTATTTGATAAAGTGTGGCAGAAAGGTCTAATTTTAAAATTAAAGACTTACTTACCAATAAAAATTCTAAATCTGCTGGAAAGTTACATTATTGCCCGGAAGTTCACTGTTGTGGAAGGAAACTTTATGAGTACGCCTGAAATAATCTCATCCGGTGTGCCACAGGGGAGTATACTGGGGCCAGTTTTGTATTTGATTTATACTTGTGATATGCCATTGAGCAGTAATATTCACACATCTACATTTGCCGATGATACAGCATGCCTAAGTATGCACGAAACCCCTCACGAGGCTTCCCGATATCTTCAGCAACATATGACTCAGCTAGAACTATGGTTAAACATGTAGAGAATAAAGGTAAACGAACAGAAGTGTGCTCAGGCAACATTTACCCTAAGAAAAGACAATTGTTCCCCCATTACAATCAATAATCAAATTGTTTCTCAAAACTTACATGAGATATACCTTGGCATCTTGATCGAAGGCTCACATGGAAATACCACATTGACTCTAAGCTAACGCAAATGAAACTTAAACTAACTCAGGTTGGTAGAAATTCAACCTTCACCCTAGATTGTAAACTTTTAATATACAAGTCGCTCTTAAAACCTATATGGTGCTACGGAATTCAGCTATGGGGTACTGCTTCAGGTTCTACTGTCGAGAGAATCCAACGAAGGCAAAACAAAATTTTACGGTTAATAACATCGGCTCCATGGTATATAAAAAATTCAAATATACATCGTGATTTAAATATGCCACTAGTGACTGAAGAAATTGCAAAATACGGAGGCAAATATTTAACAAAACTCGAGTCACATCCTAATCCGCTTGCCCGAACTATTTTGAACTTTACTGGACACATCCGCCTAAAAAAGAGGGACACAATGGCTCTTACTCACAGCACTCCAGATGGGACTTCCTGAAAATACTTTTATTTTTTATTTTTTTCCTTTTGATTATCACTACTTATGTATTATATATAGCTATTACTAAGCTTATGTCCGACACCGGTCGGGCCTAATTATATTTTTAGATTTAAGATTTGAATACTTGTTGTTAGTTCATATATGAAAATACAATAAATAAAAATCATGTATTAAAAAAAAACTTGTACATTCTTTTATTTTTCCATACATTTATTGTTTAAAATTTTATAATAATACATACAATAATATTTTAATAATATTTATTAAAAGGAAGATATTTCTTTTGTTAGTAAAATAGCATTTTTTTAATATGCAAACCAAATTTAAGATAATTACAATAAAAATATTCTGGATACTTGATTTCCATTTATTTAAACTTGATGCAGACTATATCCTCAACGTTAGAAATTTTTCGGCATAAAATTTTTTCCAACCATCGTCTTTTTTCTTCACCTTTTACATAAATTTTATAACATCTTGTGTTGGGTTTTAAAAAATTGCAAACGTTTTTAAATGAAACTGATACAGCAGTCCAGCTTAGGTGATGATAGTTTTTTGTTAGCCACTTTGCTTTGTATGTATGTATATGTATGTATGCGTATGTATGTATGTATGTGTGTATGTATCTTTATATGTATGTGTGTATGTATGTGTGTATGTATGTATGTATGTATATGTATGTATGTGTGTATGTATGAATGTGCGATCGTGGGTACTTGTGCGTGGAATATTTTGTAGAATACATATATATTTTGCAACGTAATCATTTTCTTTGTCTACGATTATTTTAAAGCAGCAAACTAAGTACAGTCAGCAGCAGAGAAACAAAAACCAAGCATTTGCAGTAAGCAAAAAAGTTAACTTCTCCTCCTCCCCACTTTCTTCTCTTTCCTTTATGTAGTTTGTATTTGAAATAAGAAAACACTTGTATATTATTTTATTTTTTATACATTTATTGTTTAAAATTTATAAAATTTTATAATAATACATACATTCATATTTTAAAAAGTGAAAAAGTTTAATTAAAGCAAGACATTTCTTTTGTTATACCGTGTTCAGACATACCCCTTAATTGCGCTATTAGATCATTTTTTGCAATTAAGACCTTAATTGACAACAATTTACCATACAATAAGTCAATTAATAAATTGAGCAATTACTAGTTAATTGTATCACTAATTGCGTAAAACTCGAAATACAACCCTGGTCATAAGAGTTTTTATTAAGAACTGTGTTTAGTGAGCAGAAAAATTTCCTATAATGGCGAGCCAAATGTCAAAAAATATACATACATATAAACAAAACAAATATACATACATACATGTAAAGAAAACAAACTGAACAATATGACCTCCAATAAATAAATAAATAAATAAACAAAAAATAAATGGCTGGTGAAGAAGTTTTTTTAAATACATAGATAAATTTATTAACAAATATCTTTTATAAATAGGAAACAAAATTTAGAGGAAGAGGCTCACGTGGACTGAGGCCAGTGAAGCTGCTCTATTGGAGTTGTGGCCATGTCGAATAGAGGAGCTTCGTGGCCAAAGAGAAAACAGTCACGTATATAATGAGAAAGTGGATAAGCTGCAGAAGTTGGCCTTTCCATACAGCCCGCGCGATGTGCACGTTAAGTTAAAGAATTAGTGCAAGGGGAAATAGCTGCTGCTTTCGTAAACTTTGTAAAATTGACAAGTTTTTCTTTTCCTTTTTTTTAAGCACTGATAATTTTTAATCAAAAATCGATCGCATTGACTCCAAGAGCTCCATATTTCTGTTATATGCAAGTAAAATTTCTTTTAAACCAAAATTTGCATCCAATTTGAAAATTTACAAACACAAATATTCACAAAACAAATAAAAACAATGGTTTTTCCAGCTGTCAAATGATAATTGAGTCAGCTAAATTGAGTATGTGTGAACAGTAAATTTAATTGCGCAATTAAAATTAAATCGACTCAATTAAAAATGCATGTCTGAACACGGTATTAGTAAAATAGCATTTTTTAGTGCGCAAGCACCAAATTTATGATAATTACAATAAAAATATTCGGGATACTTGATTTCCATTTGTTTCAAGTTGATGCAGCCTATATCCTCAACGTTAAAAATTTTTCGGCATAAAATTTTTTCCAACCATCGTCTTTTTTCTTCACCTTTTACATAAATTTTAGAACATCTTGCGTTGGCTTTTAAAAAATTGTAAACGCTTTGAAATGAAACTGATCCAGCAGTCCAGCTTAGGTGATGATAGTTTTTTGTTAGCCACTTTGCTTCTCTTTGCTTTTCTATTGATAAGCATTTGATATCAAATGGGGGTTTTATAATGAAATTGTTATATTCATAATTGTTGAAAACAATCGCTACTTCTTTTGCGATGAAATCATTTGAATTACTTTTGAAACCTTGTACGTCTATAAAAATATATTGTTTTCCATATTACTCAATTTATAAGACTTTTCGAACTTGTCCTTTGATGGGTACATATTCTGTTATACGATCGTGAATAAGAATACAGTAAGCTGATGTCTTTGCTGCAATATTAGTTGCTGTTTCAAATTCTATTTTTATATCAATCGGTCCATTATTGAGTGATTCATTCTGATGACTGACATCTACTACAATAATAGGAGCTTTTGTCTTAAACTCTGGTGCAGTTAGAAGCGGTTGAGATTCTTTCATATAGTAACTTTGTTGAAATATTAGATACATATCATATAGAATTGCATATCGTTCATTTTTGAACTTTATGTTAAGATCAGCATATAGATATATGACTGAATTTAAATGTACTTTTAAATTAGTCATATCACAATGAACAAACTTATTTTCTTGTTGAAAAGCAATCAATACAAAACGGGGGCGTTCTCTATTTGCAGCCAGTTTAACATTCGAAATATGGCTAGTTCCTATGTTTAATTGTGGATTGACATGACAATCCCAACTGCGAAATGCCATAGGTATAGAAGCACCATTGTTAATAATTTTAATCATATTCAATTTGCTAAAGTCAGATAATTGTACATATGGGATTTTCCATGAGATTAGTGAAATTATAAGTTTAGCTTTTTTAGTAGAAACAATCGAGCGTACAAGATCTTCATCGTTCTTATTGCGCAAGAGTATCAATTCATGTTTTCCATTTAGTATAAGTTTGTTGTACTCTTCAGCGAATCCTAGAAGCATTTTTAGAGGTACATAGAAATTGAAAAAGCCATTTACAAGAGTGACATCGTCAATTTTGTTCCATCCAGCATTTTGCATCACGTTGCTTTTGTATTATAAATTAGAAACATTTACAATTAACTAAATTTAAGAGTTCGAAGCTTTCCTTAGTTGTGATGGCGAAATAATGGGCTACAAAGTTAGGCTTTCGTTTTGGTAAGTGTTACTTAATTTAATTGAATCTGCCATGGCGGTCACCGACGAGCAACGAACCACATTTTTTCTAAACTCGGGAGCCATTAAAAACATAGCCAACTTGAATCACGTCGAGATATGATCGACTAAAATTTTTATTATTTTACTTTGCTTTTTGTTGCTTATTTTTGTTACTTATTCCTTATTGTATAATTTGAGGTATGATGTAAAGGTTACTTGAGGTCAACTACATTTGAATTAAAAAAATTGGTCTGCCTCAGACAAACTCATCGATATATTATACTTTTATATCTGAATGTAAATACTGAAGCTATGACAAATTTAAAAAGGTGACCCTTACGGTCTGCAACAATGAATTTATAAAAGCATTTTTTAAATAGTTGTGCTGTAATTATCGAAATACTTTCTTAACAAAAGTTTCATGATTTTTTGCGAGCTATAAATTTCTAACATTAGGGTGTCACATTAGGGTAGTAGAAAAATGAGATTTGGGGGGTAACTACTAGAATGGTACACTTGAGGTCAATGGACCTAAGAGCAAAAATATTGGCCTCCTTGGGGCAAAAAAAATTCCTTTTATCAAACTTTAAGATCGGACTGTAAATATGAAAGATATAACGAAAAAACTAAAAAGGCGACCCCTATGTTCGGCAAAAAAAATTAAATTATTTTTGAGATGTCCTTGGCACAATACTTTATATTTGCTGGTGTACGGAGAACTTTTTTTTGTGATACGGTATAACATACATATATATTCCCAGCCAGCATTTTTTTAAATTTTCAATCAAATTCGAGTCTCTTTTGAATCCTATTCGGGATTAAAAAGCTAGAATATGCGCTCATTTTCTGATCATAAAATATACTTTTGTCGGTAGAAAACCCCTCCTATTTCTCAACTACAGAGCTAGGCGTTTTTAAAAGTGTCCTACACACAAAAAAATATAAGAGGTAATATTAACTAAGTTTGCATAGTTTTTTTTTCTTATATGAAAGTAAAAAACTTGGGTTTTATTAACAATGCAGTTAGGTAATTTGTACATTACACTTTACCTAAAATCCAAGTTAACATAACTATGACAATAAGGTATCTTCTTCGAAATTATTTTGTTAAATTAATTTCTGTTTTATTGCCAAATGAAAATTTTTGAAAAAAAGGTATTTTAACATAAAAATTTAAAAATTTTTAAATTTTTTGTAAAACAATTTTTTTAATCTTATGAATTGAACAGGCTAATGTTCGTATCGCCTTTTAAGCCAAATTACGTGTGATAATTATTAATGAACAAATAACATCAAAGTTAGTTGTAAATATTCTGACGACACATAGTTGAACGGAACAGCCAGCCGTTTTCGAAGGGCACTAAACCTTCATCATCAGCCTTCTTCTGTGTTTTATGTGTGTGGTGTCAGTTGATGTAGATTTCTGCCTTATATACGAAACTTTTTTGCAAATGGAATACGTGAATTGTTTTGATTCATCGTATTTCAATTTGCTGAAAGCTGTTTTTGAAATGAAAGCTCAAATCTACCATCTCTAAATTTACAACAGTCTTATCATTGTCGTTTCGTATAAAAGGCATATATCTACATCAACTGGCCTTCGAAAACGGCTGGCTGTTCCGTTCAACTATGTGTTGTCAGAATATTTACAACTAACTTTGATGTTATTTATTTGTTCATTAATAATTATCACATGTAATTTGGCTTAAAAGGCGATACGAACATTAACCTGTTCAATTCATAAGAATATAGAAACAAATTGTAGTTCGAAAAACAATAATTAAATCAACTACAATTTTTTTTAATTTTTATAGATAAAATATATGAGTCCTGCAGATGTTGAATTTTTTTTTGGCACAACAGACGTTTTATAAGGTCATTAAAAATTTTTTGAATTAAGGAGACTCCTCCGATACAATTCTCAACGACATACATACATATGTATACTGTCGCTTGCGAAGTCGGAACTGCCAAAATCCTTCTGCTTCTTTAAAATTGAATTTTTGTTTGGTTCTGCAGCCACTTTTCAACGGGATACCGTAATGAATACCACTGACAGACGCCAACCACTAATCTCACGCAAAACTCTGGAAAGCTAATTCACAAAAATACATAAATTTATATAGCTAAACCGAGTATATAGTTTAAATCTTGTTGAACCCAGATATAGCGGTTATTAGACCGTCATATTTGGTATGTGTACATGGTGTGATGAGAGAGACTGTTGTGTTATTAGCAGGGCAAGTTTTTTGTGGCATTTTCCATTCTTGTCATATTAGCCATTCCTTCAATCATTGACATAGAAAACCATTATTAGTCCAATTTGCCATCAAATACCCTTTTTGCAACGCAGAACAGATTTTTATATGTCAGAGTGTTTTACCAGCCATTTTTGTCCGTCCCTCGTGCCACAAAAAACTTGCCCTGGTTATTAGACTATCATATATGGTATGTCTGTCAAACACTGAATGGTGACTTTCGGACATTTCAATAGATTCGTTTAAAAATGCTTAAGCAAACATAAATTAAATTTGCACTTACTTTGACAGAAGATCTTTTAAACGGGTATACACACACACACACATACTGAAATTTTTTTAAGCCATAAAACCAAACTGACATACGCGAATTTTTCTCTATTACACCAGTATACTGGTATGTCATCACATCATTTTTACATACTAAGTATGATCGTCTAATAACTGCTTAGGTCAAAAACAAAAAAAAATGTAACGTGATTTGACTCGAACATATCGCACACTAAATCGTAAAGAGTCACAACTCAAAACATTTCAGATGCTGAGTAGTAGCAAACATATGTTGATGCTGTACAAATAGCGCAAGTATGTAATATAAAAACAAGAATAACTGTATTTTATATTCTTCAAGAAAACTTTATTGCAAAAGAATTTGTTGCAGTTGTTAGAGTTTTGTTCAGGTAACTGATTTATAAAAAGAAAAACCACTTTGATCATTTTAAATTGTGACTCTTTATGATTTAGTGTGCAATATGTTTCAAATTTCAGCTAGTCATCTTCTTTAATTCCGGAGATCATGCGTTACCAACAAACACATACACTGATTTTATATGTGGATATATGTATGTATATAAATTAATAAATAATAATAAATTATTAAAAAATTCAAATATGTTTTGATTATTATTTTATAGCGCGAAAATTCATGACAAGTATCGAATTATAAATAGTTAATTTAACTAAAATCCATTATAATTTGCAACATGATAGATGTATAAATTTACCTTTCTATTCAGATAATTCACAGAAAATAAAAATATGAATTTTCCTAGCCGGTAAGCAGTTTTAACTAAAATTTTAGTTGATTTTTCGAACATAGAAATCAACTAAAATGTTTGTTAAATTATCTAAACAACTTTGTAAATGCCATTCTACACTTTCACTAAGTTAAAATTATACCATAATTTAAGGAAATATAACCCATGATTTTTGCTTGTGTGTAGCGTCTTTTGGAACTTTTATATTGCATTTAACCAATAATAATAATAGTGCATTAATTCCAACAAAGCTCACTTGAAATTGAAATGCCTAGTTAGCTAATAGTTCACATAAATTAAATTCATTTTGTTCACATTCACTTTCATAACTTGAATCATAAAACCTGTCACTATCAACAGTGTTTTTTCATTTGAATAATGACTTGATTCTTTATATTCATAAATGTTTTCTTCAAAATTCTTAGTTTTTTTGGATATTAGTTTTTTTTGGCGAAATTAAATTTTCTGCTACTTTTTTTGCGAATCTTTTTATGTTCGCTTTTTCCATTCTTTTTTTATAACACTATGCCACAAATTGTTCCCTTTTTGCCATAACCTCAAAAATAAGATATTTTCTTAGCTAATTCAGGGTCGCTGAACACGAATATATCATTCATTTATTTTTCTTAAGAAGCGTTTTCGAGATATTCGCGAAAAACTTGTTTTTTGTCAGTTTACAAAGATATTTCCAAAAATCTTAAGAACTATTTATTTAAATTGAGTAAATTTGACCCCGTCGATGTTGTCAACGACGCTGCCGAAAGAGGCGTAAAATTAATAGAAGATTATAGCAGTGCGTTATGCCGCGACGAAGAAGAAAAAATACTTTTACTTTAAGTCGTTGTCCAAAATAGACAAATGTATCCAACACATGCCAAAAATAAATTAGTTATTTGACAAAGAATTCTTTTTTTGTATGGGGACCACCTTAATGGTTGAAGATAGACGATAAGTATCTTCAGAGAAAATTTTTGTATTGAAAAAATATTGGAGGTCGGTCATACATTTGACTTCGATAGGAACGCGCCAGAGTAGATTAGTAATGGCGGAGGACGACATGTTTTGGGAATTCAAAACCGGGAAAAATCAAAAAGGGTGGCAACCCTGTTCAAAATGGGGGGATTTTGGGGATTTTCATGCTGAGATTTTCTGGGCTATGTGTGTGTGTGTGAGTTGGATTTTATGTTTATGTATGTACTAGCGTACAGCTTTTGTTGTTATTGTAGAGAAGCGTTGTGCTTACAGTGTATGGATGTATGATGTATATGTGGGTGTGTGTATGTGAGTATGTGTATGTGTTTATGAGTATGTGTTTTTGTATGTACTTGTGTGTCTACCGGTGTCCGATCCTTTTGTTGTAGTGGCAGACAATCATTATACCCAGTAGGAAATGTTGATGTGAAAATGTGCTGATTAGCTTTTGACTAGCTTGTCATCAGTACTACTATATAATTATACCCCATACAATACTTTGTACTATAGACATTTAGCATGTGCTTGTCATTGAAAATATACTAGTCACACTAAAGCAATTGATTAGGTAGTGACCACGTAGTTGTTATGGGGTCATGAGACATACTAACCAGACATTTATTTACTGGTACATTTCTATAATTTACGAACATACAAATGTGTGTATATTGACAATTCCACCTCTCTCCTTCTTTTATACTGACGGATAGAAGAAAACTTATTATACCAAAGTTGTAACTAGAATTTTGGTTTTGACACAAAGACACTTGCTCCCAGTCTGACTGCAGGGTAGTTACAAGGGATCTGTGTATTTGTGTGTATGTGTGATTATTATTTGATAGACTTTGGCTTGCTGTTTTGAGTTATCGTTGGTATGCTTATGTAGGGTTATTGTATTGCATTTATGTTTGCGATCTCTGGGGAAATAATCTAATAGCTACAGAGAGTGGCAACCATGTTGTGAATGGAAGTGGGTAAGGAATGTATTTGGTAATGCATCTATATGTTGTTGTATTAATGTATGTGATCATATCTATTTTTACTATGAAGAATATCATTGCTTGTGTGTATTGTTTGGTTTTTCATACATATTTACAAATGAATGTGTATTTGTTTTCTGGGTTATTGACGTTGCTATTCTTATGTAGATAGAAAATATTGTGTTGGCATAGGTTTTATATGTACAACTGAATTTCAGATCTTAAATGTTTTGAATCCAATCAGGTTGATACGTATTTTTTTGAATAGGGGTAATGATATTTTTATTTCAGTATATTACACTTTAATGTCACAATTATAGGAAATAGCTTTTGTAGAAATACAGCAAAATTTTATAGAAGCGCCTACTTTCACGTGTCCCGATGTTTCTCGTATTACAAACAGATGCTAGCAATTTTGTTCTGGGTGTTGCTGTGTATGTGAATTTCATCATATATCGTAATACCAATAGAGAATTGTGGAAATATGTATGTGTGTATGTGTGTGTGTGAATTTCATCATATTTCGTAATACCAATATATGTGTGTGTGTGTGTGTGTTTGTGTATGTGTATGTGTGTGTGTATGTGTGTGTATGAATTTCATCATATATCGTAATACCAATAGAGAATTGTGGAAATATGTATGTGTGTGTGTGTGTGTATGTGTGTGTGTAAATTTCATCATATTTCGTAATACCAATATATGTGTGTGTGTGTGTGTTTGTGTATGTGTATGTGTGTGTGTGTATGTGTGTGTATGAATTTCATCATATTTCGTAATACCAATAGAGAATTGTGGAAATGTGTGTGTGTGTGTATGTGTGTGTGTATGTGTGTGTGTGTGTGTGTGAATTTCATCATATGTCGTAATAAATTAGAATTGATGACTACTACGCGATTCTCATATAAAGTATATAAGTAGAAGAAATAATGTAGATTGCTATCAGTCTGCTTTGATATCTCAACAAGTGACAACCTAATTTCCCAACCAAAATTTCTAAAGTGTTTAAAATCCAAAAACTATAAAAGTGCTAGAACTAATTACTGTTTGTTAAACAAGTTTCTAGTGTATAAAAAATAATTAAATAAATTTTTTATAACTAAAATAAATTGTTAATAAATAAAATAATTAAATAAATTATTTATAAATAAAATAATTATATTAATTAATAAACAAATATATAAAATGAATACTAAAAGTTGTGCAATCTGCAATAAAGTCTTTATGACTCAAACAAAACTAAATCAGCATATGGAAACGCACTCATATGGAACTAGTAAGCTTGATCTTCAAAAAAAATATTGTGAGGATTGTGATGAGATGATCCCATCAAATGGTTACATGGCTCATGTCAGAACCACAAAACATAAAAACAGTTGTCACCTAGAACAGATTGGAGATCTTCTCACTAAAAGAGCGAGCAACTTCAATGGGAGGATCGAGACATATATCCTCCTCAACAAAAATGAGGGTGTTATGTTTCCGGAGCAGTTTCTGAAATCTGCCAAGAGCTCTATACTACAACAGCTAATTGAATGTAGTAGGATACATACTACATTTAAATTTAATATGGAGCTCACATGCGATTATATGAAGACGGTGAATGATGAGATGAAAGTTTCCCAACTGGTACATATTTCTAAAATGATGTTGGTGACTTTGTCTGATGACATAGAGGATATGTACAAGAAACAGGCCGAGGAGCTAAGAGCTAAAATGGAAGAATTCCAAGAGAGGGATAGCGGATGGACCTTGATTTCAATAAATTCCCTTGAAGTTAATATAAACAAGGCATCCATTATAAGAGGATCGAGCTTTATCCCTCTCCCAAAAAATATTGCAGTGAAATGTGCATGCATAAATGTCGAAAACAATGATGTTTATTGCTTTAAATGGTGTATCATTGCGGCTTTGAACACAAATAGTACTTTAGATCGAAGACAACAGAAAAACTATAGAAACTATAATATAACAAACATTTCTGATGAGAATATTAATATAGGGGCAATTGTATTAAATTTTGAAGGCCTAGAGTTTCCACTCCCATTGAAGCAGATTAAACAATTCGAACGTCAAAATAATATGAGCATTAACGTGTTTGGTCACAATGGAACATCGCTTATAGGACCATACTACATAACAAAAGGCGAGCAACATGTTCATATTAATCTGTTATTGCTCCAGTCCGATGAAAACTTCCACTATGTGCTCATCAAGGATATATCAAAGTAAGTTTAATTTTTGCATTTAATGTTTTCATATCTATTTAAAAAGTTACTTCTTATTGGTATATTTACTTATTTCTTATTGGTGTTTTCTATATTTTCTTCAGACTTCTTCGTTCCAACATGACATATCATGATCATAAGATATATATATGCAACACATGCCTATTTTATACACATGATGATTATGTGTATAATCACCACAAAAATGTTTGTGGGAAAAAAGTCATCAGAATGCCCGAAGATGAATCTATCATCAAGTTTCAAAACTACTACAAACAGTTAGATGTACCATTTGTAATCTACGCAGACTTTGAATCTATTTTGGAAAAAGTTGATGATCCAGTAAGTAAAAGCACTACAAATGTACAGAAACATCATGCGTGTGCATTCGCTTATTTTATTAATTGTAGCTTTAAGAGAGAAAATAATTTATATAGACAATATTTTGGTGAAGATTCGGCGAACATATTTATCAAAAAAATAGTTGAAGATTGTACAGATATTTATCTAAATTATTTACTTAAAGTTAAGAAAATGTTCATAACCACAATAGAAATAGCTCAATATAATAATGCAACAAATTGTCATATATGTAAGAAAATATTAAATAATGATAAAGTTAGAGATCATTGTCATCTTACGGGTAATTATCGTGGGGCAGCTCATAGCGACTGTAATTTGAATTATAAAACACCTCATTTTATACCGGTTATCTTCCATAATCTTTCTGCATATGATATACACTTATTTTTCAAAGAACTTTCTACTATAAAATATTCCACAATAAAAGTGATTCCCCAGAACGCAGAGCGTTATATTTCTCTTTCAATTTTCATCAGATTAGATGAAAAGCGTGGATTCGAAATAAGATTTATAGACTCGTTTAGATTTATGGCTTCGAGTTTAGATACGCTGGCGAAAAATCTTGATTGCAATGATTTTAATACTATTCGATCATGTTTCGCTGATGAAGCTCATTTCAACCTGATTAGATTAAAGGATTCCATGACTAAGTTTAAGGAAATTCAACTCCCTAGTAGAGAAGAGTTCTTCAATATTCTAACGAATGAAGAATTTGATGTAGTCGAGTATGAACATGCTCAAAAAATATGGAGAGAGTTTAACTGTAAAACCCTCCTTGACTATACTGAACTCTATTTAAAGACAGATGTTCTTCTTTTAACCGACGTGTTTGAAAATTTTAGAAAAATTTGTAAAGATATATACGATTTGGACCCCTGCCACTATTATACAGCACCAGGCTTATCTTGGGATGCAATGTTGAAAACCACAGAAGTTTCACTCGAACTGTTCACTGATTCCGAAATGTATATGTTTATGCAAAACGGAATAAGAGGTGGACTAGTTCAATGCTCACAAAGATATTCGAAGGCGAATAATAAGTATTTAGAAGATTTTGATGCATCAAAACCATCGGAATTTCTTGTATATTTAGACGCTAACAATTTGTATGGATGGGCGATGTCGGAATATCTTCCTTGCGGTGAATTTGAGTGGGTATGTGATACTGATTTTGATGTTAAAAAAATTTCTGATACTGCAGAGTATGGGTACATTTTAGAAGTGGATATAGATTATCCTGATTCAACGCATGATCTACATAATGATTTGCCATTTTGTCCTCAAAATAAGCCCGTGGGGGGATCCAAAATCAAAAAATTAGTTGCAGACTTACACTCAAAAACAAATTACACCATACACTATAGAGTTTTAAAACAAGCCATTTCAAATGGCCTCATCTTAAAACAAATCCATAGAATACTCAGATTTAAGCAATCCCCTTGGCTAAAAAAATATATTGACTTAAACACATTTCATAGGACAAAAGCTAAAAATTATTTTGAAAAAGATTTCTTCAAACTTTTAAATAATGCTGTTTACGGGAAGACAATGGAAAACATTGAAAAACGTAGGGATATTAGAATTACTTCATCTTGGGAAACAACAAACAGGAATCATTTGGGGCTCAGAGCATTAATTGCGAAACCAAATTTTATACAGTTAACAAAATTTTCTGACGATATGTATGCGGTAGAGTTAGAAAAAATGGAACCACTATATGATAAACCTATATATGTTGGTTTCACAGTACTGGAGTTATCCAAGTGGAGAATGTATGACTTCCATTATGGCTTCATGAAGCCTAAATTTGGAGAGAACATTTCTCTCAACTATATGGATACTGACTCATTTATTTATTCAATTAAAACTGATGATTTTTACGATGACATCCGTAATGATATTAGTTTGAATTTTGATACGTCAGAATATCCTATAGATAACCAATTTCGTTTACCCCTACTCAATAAGAAGGTTTTGGGAATGATGAAAGATGAAAACAATGGGGATATAATGACAGAGTTTGTTGGTTTAAGAGCAAAAATGTATTCTCTGTCAACTCTTCGCTCGGAAGCTGTTAAAAAATCTAAAGGGGTCAAGAAGTCTGTAATTAAAAAGTTGTCCATTAATGATTACAAAAGTTGCTTATTTGAATCCAAAATTATCTCGGATGAAATGTTTTTGTTTAGATCTAAAACACATCAACTATATACACAAAAACTACATAAAATAGCACTTAGCTTTTCTGATGATAAAAGAAATATAATGAAAGATAAAATTAAAACGCGTGCTTGGGGACATTACATAGACCGAAACAATGAAACAATGGATGTAGAATAGAATGCTTCCTACTAAATTGCATGTAAGATGACAAAGACAATTTAATTTTGTACTAATTGTATTTATTTATTAATGTATTTTCTTTAATTATTTATTATTTACCTATTTGCTTATTAATTTATTTATTGATTTATTTCTTTAATTATTTATTAATTTATTTATTATTTATTTATTAATCTATTTATTGTTTATATATTTGTTTATTAATTTATTTCTTTATTTATTTGTTAAGTTATTTATTATTTATATATTTGTTTATGAATTTATCTATTAATTTTAGTATTTTATTCACACAAAAACATGTAAAAATTTAATGGTTTAAAACTTTTATCTTTTTACCTACACCTAAATTATTTGTAAATTAAAATCAAAGATTCGATTAATGATCTTTTTTCTTTTTATATCTATATATTTTTATTTATACATAGAGTTAAATTTGTATTAGTACTAAGATTTTTAAGAAAAATGTTAAATAAAATATTGAAAAAATATTAAAATATGTAAATGGTTTTTATTTCAGTTCTTTTTTGTTTTCATATCGCTTAAACATATACAGTCTTGATATCTTTGAAAGGTCCTACACAAGAGGAATTGAATTTCACAATATCATGAAATTCCATTAAATTTCATTAGATATTTTCTTCTCAACACCAACTGTTTTAAAATTTTCTCATCCATGTTTAATAATAGCAAATAAGAGGTATCAGCTATTAGATAAGATATCAGCTATTAGATCAGGTATCAGCTATCAGATCAGCTTATCAGGACCTGATCTGGTTTTCAGATCAGCTTTTCAGGACCTGGTCTGGTTTTCAGATCAGCTTTTCAGGACCTGGTCTGGTTTTCAGATCAGCTTTTTAGGACCTGGTCTGGTTTTCAGATCAGCTTATCAGGACCTGGTCTGGTTTTCAGATCAGCTTTTCAGGACCTGGTCTGGTTTTCAGATCAGCTTATCAGGACCTGGTCTGGTTTTCAGATCAGCTTTTCAGGACCTGGTCTGGTTTTCAGATCAGCTTTTCAGGACCTGGTCTGGTTTTCAGATCAGGTTATCAGGTATCAAATCAGGTTATTAGGTATCTGGTCTGGTTTTCAGATCAGGTTATCTGATTCAGATTGAGTTATCAGTTTACAATTAGCTAGTCATTTATAAAATTTATATGAATGAAGTTTCAGGTCAGATGAAATAACTAAAATCAATCTCTTATGAGCAGTAATTTATATAGTTATGAAATAGTCAAATTGTTTTCTAAAACGAACATCATTTAATTTATCATCAAAATAAACCATATTTATCATTCCAACACTATACAAATTTCTTTAAACTTTTCAAAATTCTTATTACTGACAACATTATCCCTATAGACGAGCTTAATATTTTTCTCATCTTGCTTAAACATTATAATAACATTTGCATTGTCTCTTGTTAAATGCTTACAGCGGTATTCATAAAAATTTTAAACAGCATTTTGAATGTTGTTTAAGCAAAATTCGCTAAATTTTAGCTTAAAAACGTTTTTTAATTTAAACCTTGTTTAATTCACCAAATCCTAAAAATTAACTGCACCCATACTTAAAATAATTTTGAGTTAACATCGTTGTAATTTTGCTTCATGTTTATTTGCATTTTTAACTTTGCCTATATGTATGTATGCATGTTTGTATGTATGTATTTATGTATGTATTAGGAATTATACTAGAAGTTGGGCACAAGTAGAATGAGTCATCATTCTTCTGTCGCCCCATACAAAAATATACACGTACATATGTATGTATATTATTCTGCTTTGCACATGCAGCATCAGCAAATATCATACTTGAAATTCTTTAAGCTTCATTACGAGAAAAAATAAATGTATAATATAGTATTCTTTTAATTATGAAATTAACTTCTTCAGACATTCATATTTGACTTGATATAGATAATTTTAGTATAAATATATGTTTTTAAACTTGAGATAGTAGTAGTGAACTCCCACTCTGGCGTAGATTAAAATTTTAAAGTCCGACAAAGGACCCCCACAAATTATTACGAACCCCCAACTCTCTGACAGACTCGAATTCCCATAGACAGACAGACATAAACAAATTTTTCGTCGGCTTTAGAAATATTTTATTTTAACGTTTTTCCCGTCCACATTATGAAAAATCAATTTCATGATTTTCCGTTGGCATTAGGAAAAATCACGGCCAATGTTGCGCAGAATTATAGATATTTATTACATAAAAACAAGAATAGGTTTTAAGAAAGAAACATACAACAACAGAATTTTTTTAATGTTACTCTTATAAACATTTTTTATAAAAAAATAAAATAATTTTTAAAAAAAAGTTTAATTAATTAATGTTAATGTTTTTGTATATAAAATTCATGATACGTATTTCTTCTATTAATTATTAAAAATTATTAAAAAGTATGTATTCTCATTTGTTAAAACAACCAATTTTTTAATATACATGTATGTTATAAACTTTTTTCAAATAGTATTTTGTAAATATTCATTACAACATTATTCAAAATTTTTAAGAAACTCAAAGACACAATGTTATGTAAAAGTATAAAAAATATGTATTATCATTTCTAAGAACCATTCCAAAATTCTATATGAACAAATATTGTAGACTTACACCTATTTTGTTTTATTACCAAAACTATTAAAAAATTGTAAAAATAATTTTTATGACACACTTTGTTATATAAAAATTTTTTTAAAAAATATTTTTTATGACACACTTTATTGTTTGAAAATTGTATACATAATTGTAAAAAAAAGGAAAAAGAAAAAACAGAAAAGTCAAAATACAATTTACTATATCCTGAAGAAGTAAACCAAAGGTTTACGAAATATCGATCAAAAATAAAAATATATAAGAAAAATATATAAAATTTTACGGACCTAAAGCTTAAAGAAATAGTTTTATTGAACATATATAAAAGGTCGAAAAATTAGATAAACAATTTAATAAAATTTTGAGCCAAAAAATAATATATTAAAAAAGTGATGGAAAGTGTCAATTTTAACATGAATATACAAAGAATTTATCAAGAAAGGAGAACAGGATACAACAGATTCAATAATATAATAAGAGGAAATAGTATCAACAGCAATTATAGAAGAGAATATCAATATGAACAAAATATTAATAACAGATTCGGAAGATATCAAGAAAGACACTTCGTTAATGATGATAGAGAAAGCAATATATTAAGAAGAATAAGAGAAGGAAGAAACCGTAATAATTATGGAAGTATAAGAGAAAACTATTTAGCAAATTACAATAGATTCAGTAGAAGAGAAGAAGACGTAAATTTTGACAACAATAATAGAGGAAGCGGATATAGACTACTCAAAAGAAATAATGAGACGAGATGGAGCATAAACAGATATAAAAAAATCAGGGAAAAAATTACAAAATGTAAAACAACGATAACTTTTTTAATTAGATGCCGGAATAAAGGTATAATTCCTAATTTCATAAAAAATTCCACTAAAAATATTTTTAATATTTTTCATGAAAACGGTCGGTCATCTACCAAAATGATGATTACGAGAAATATAAATATTTTTCAAAGCAAAATGCTAAATTGGGCAATTAAGCAAAAACACGAAAACCTCAAAGAGTTTAAAATGGAATTATCGAATACTGTATCAAGATTAAGAAGAAATTTAAATATACAAGAATTGACTGAATTTTTGAAATATACGGAAAGAGTAACAGAAGCATTTGCAAAAAGAATAAAAAAGGTACACATTAAAAAATTCAATTGTCTGGTTGATTTACAGGAAAGAGAACTAGGAATAAAATTAAACCAAAAATGGTTTGTCAATAAATCTGATGAAGTTTTTCCTCCTGATGTTCAATACATATTGTCTCTAGGGAAAAAACATGCATTACCAATACAAGGAAATAAAATTCCTATTATGAAGGTAATAGCAGATGGAGAAGACTTCATCCAGACTATACAAGAAAGCGAAAAACAGGAGATAATTAGGTCAAGATTTACTACAATTGTTGATAGTCATATAAACAAAAGTAGATTGACTAATAGGGATAAATATATGATTAATTGCGCAGAATCTGCTAAAAAGTTTTTAAAAATAAATAATCATGTGATTATTTTGAATGCAGATAAGGGTAACGTAACAGTTGCTATGAATAAAAGTGACTATGATTTGAGAATTGATAATATTTTAACTGATGTTACAACATACAATTTAATAAATAGAGATCCCACTAGTAGATTACAAAAATGTAATAATGATTTAGTTGAAGAGCTTTTCGGAGCAAATATTATTTCTAACATAGAAAAGTATAAATTAAAGTCAAATACTGCTATATCTCCAAAATTATATGGATTACCTAAAATTCATAAAGATAATTTTCCTTTGAGACCAATTTGTTCTAGTATAAATTCTCCGTCTTATGAACTTAGCAAATATATGACACATATTTTAAAAAAATTAACTATAGGTTCAAAATATAATATCGTTAATTCTTTAGATTTTAAAAACAGAATAAAACAGATAAGATTAAATAATGATGATAAATTAATATCACTTGATGTAGTATCTCTTTTTCCAAGCATACCAGTAGATTTGGCTATGAATATCATAGATGAAAATTGGAATAGAATAACACAATATACAGACATTAATAAAAATTTATTTTCACGTATTGTAAAGTTTTGTATAGTAGATAGTAGATATTTTAAATGTAATGATAAAATATACAAACAACAAAAAGGTCTTCCTATGGGATCTCCAGCTTCACCTATTGTAGCTGATATAGTGATGGAAAAATTATTAGATGAATGTATCAGAAAATTAACTATTAAACCAACATTTTTAGTAAAATATGTTGATGATTTGTTTTGCATTATTCAAGAAAAGGAAATAAATACCGTACTATCAACATTAAATTCCTTCCACCCAGACATAAAATTTACAATTGAAATGGAAAATAACTCAATGCTCTCGTATTTAGATACATTAGTATTAAAAAGGGAAAATAAATTGTCAATAGACTGGTTTCAAAAACCAACTTCATCTGGTAGGATTATTAATTATTATTCAAAACATCCAAAGTGGATGATAATTAATACGGCTAAAAACTTAATAGAACGAATATTATCAATAAGTGATATTGAATTCCATAAGAAAAATAGAAAGAAGATAATAAGTATACTGAATGAAAATAGTTTCCCCTATAATCTTTCTTGTAAATTAATAAGACAATTTAATTATAATAACAGCAGTATTATTGTTGGTAATAATAATATTATTATTAATAGTAATAATGTTGTTTTTAATAATAATAATAATAATAATAATAATAATAATAATAATAATAATAATAATAATAATAATAATAATAATAATAATAATAATAATAATAATAATAATAATAATAATAATAATAATAACAATAATGATAACAACAACAACATCAACAACATCAACAACAACAACAACAATAATAATAATCATAATGGACCAAAAATTTATAAATCTTTAGTATATGTACCAAAAATGTCAGAAAGGTTAGATAAGTCAGAAATATATGATAAGACAAAATATAAGATGGCATATAAGATTTATAATACTTTAGGAAATATATTTACTAACACGAAAGATAGGATTGAAAAAATAGATAGATCTAATGTAGTTTACAAAATACCATGTAAAGGTAATGACAACGAAAATTGCGACATGATGTATGTAGGCACAACTAAAAATAAATTAAGGACAAGAATATCAGGACATAAAACAGATCAAAGGTATAGGAATATTAATTCACATAGGACAGCTTTATCTTCACATTGCTTTGATTTAGATCATTATCCAGATTTTGATAATACTTCAATTTTGATTACAGAATCTAATTATAAACGTAGGTATATGTTAGAAATGTTACACATTATAGATGTTCCAACAAATCAGAGAATTAATTTCAGAACAGACACGGCCAATGTTGCGCAGAATTATAGATATTTATTACATAAAAACAAGAATAGGTTTTAAGAAAGAAACATACAACAACAGAATTTTTTTAATGTTACTCTTATAAACATTTTTTATAAAAAAATAAAATAATTTTTAAAAAAAAGTTTAATTAATTAATGTTAATGTTTTTGTATATAAAATTCATGATACGTATTTCTTCTATTAATTATTAAAAATTATTAAAAAGTATGTATTCTCATTTGTTAAAACAACCAATTTTTTAATATACATGTATGTTATAAACTTTTTTCAAATAGTATTTTGTAAATATTCATTACAACATTATTCAAAATTTTTAAGAAACTCAAAGACACAATGTTATGTAAAAGTATAAAAAATATGTATTATCATTTCTAAGAACCATTCCAAAATTCTATATGAACAAATATTGTAGACTTACACCTATTTTGTTTTATTACCAAAACTATTAAAAAATTGTAAAAATAATTTTTATGACACACTTTGTTATATAAAAATTTTTTTAAAAAATATTTTTTATGACACACTTTATTGTTTGAAAATTGTATACATAATTGTAAAAAAAAGGAAAAAGAAAAAACAAAAAAACAGAAAAGTCAAAATACAATTTACTATATCCTGAAGAAGTAAACCAAAGGTTTACGAAATATCGATCAAAAATAAAAATATATAAGAAAAATATATAAAATTTTACGGACCTAAAGCTTAAAGAAATAGTTTTATTGAACATATATAAAAGGTCGAAAAATTAGATAAACAATTTAATATTTATACTAAAATTATCTATATCAAGTCAAATATGAATGTCTGAAGAAGTTAATTTCATAATTAAAAGAATACTATATTATACATTTATTTTTTCTCGTAATGAAGCTTAAAGAATTTCAAGTATGATATTTGCTGATGCTGCATGTGCAAAGCAGAATAATATACATACATATGTACGTGTATATTTTTGTATGGGGCGACAGAAGAATGATGACTCATTCTACTAGTGCCCAACTTCTAGTATAATTCCTAATACATACATAAATACATACATACAAACATGCATACATACATATAGGCAAAGTTAAAATGCAAATAAACATGAAGCAAAATTACAACGATGTTAACTCAAAATTATTTTAAGTATGGGTGCAGTTAATTTTTAGGATTTGGTGAATTAATAAAGGTTTAAATTAAAAAACGTTTTTAAGCTAAAATTTAGCGAATTTTGCTTAAACAACATTCAAAATGCTGTTTAAAATTTTTATGAATACCGCTGTAAGCATTTAACAAGAGACAATGCAAATGTTATTATAATGTTTAAGCAAGATGAGAAAAATATTAAGCTCGTCTATAGGGATAATGTTGTCAGTAATAAAAATTTTGAAAAGTTTAAAGAAATTTGTATAGTGTTGGAATGATAAATATGGTTTATTTTGATGATAAATTAAATGATGTTCGTTTTAGAAAACAATTTGACTATTTCATAACTATATAAATTACTGCTCATAAGAGATTGATTTTAGTTATTTCATCTGACCTGAAACTTCATTCATATAAATTTTATAAATGACTAGCTAATTGCAAACTGATAACTCAATCTGAATCAGATAACCTGATCTGAAAACCAGACCAGATACCTAATAACCTGATTTGATACCTGATAACCTGATCTGAAAACCAGACCAGGTCCTGAAAAGCTGATCTGAAAACCAGACCAGGTCCTGAAAAGCTGATCTGAAAACCAGACCAGATCCTGATAAGCTGATCTGAAAACCAGACCAGGTCCTGAAAAGCTGATCTGAAAACCAGACCAGGTCCTGATAAGCTGATCTGAAAACCAGACCAGGTCCTAAAAAGCTGATCTGAAAACCAGACCAGGTCCTGAAAAGCTGATCTGAAAACCAGACCAGGTCCTGAAAAGCTGATCTGAAAACCAGATCAGGTCCTGATAAGCTGATCTGATAGCTGATACCTGATCTAATAGCTGATATCTTATCTAATAGCTGATACCTCTTATTTGCTATTATTAAACATGGATGAGAAAATTTTAAAACAGTTGGTGTTGAGAAGAAAATATCTAATGAAATTTAATGGAATTTCATGATATTGTGAAATTCAATTCCTCTTGTGTAGGACCTTTCAAAGATATCAAGACTGTATATGTTTAAGCGATATGAAAACAAAAAAGAACTGAAATAAAAACCATTTACATATTTTAATATTTTTTCAATATTTTATTTAAAATTTTTCTTAAAAATCTTAGTACTAATACAAATTTAACTCTATGTATAAATAAAAATATATAGATATAAAAAGAAAAAAGATCATTAATCGAATCTTTGATTTTAATTTACAAATAATTTAGGTGTAGCTAAAAAGATAAAAGTTTTAAACCATTAAATTTTTACATGTTTTTGTGTGAATAAAATACTAAAATTAATAGATAAATTCATAAACAAATATATAAACAATAAATAAATTAACAAATAAATAAAGAAATAAATTAATAAACAAATATATAAACAATAAATAGATTAATAAATAAATAATAAATAAATTAATAAATAATTAAAGAAATAAATCAATAAATAAATTAATAAGCAAATAGGTAAATAATAAATAATTAAAGAAAATACATTAATAAATAAATACAATTAGTACAAAATTAAATTGTCTTTGTCATCTTACATGCAATTTAGTAGGAAGCATTCTATTCTACATCCATTGTTTCATTGTTTCGGTCTATGTAATGTCCCCAAGCACGCGTTTTAATTTTATCTTTCATTATATTTCTTTTATCATCAGAAAAGCTAAGTGCTATTTTATGTAGTTTTTGTGTATATAGTTGATGTGTTTTAGATCTAAACAAAAACATTTCATCCGAGATAATTTTGGATTCAAATAAGCAACTTTTGTAATCATTAATGGACAACTTTTTAATTACAGACTTCTTGACCCCTTTAGATTTTTTAACAGCTTCCGAGCGAAGAGTTGACAGAGAATACATTTTTGCTCTTAAACCAACAAACTCTGTCATTATATCCCCATTGTTTTCATCTTTCATCATTCCCAAAACCTTCTTATTGAGTAGGGGTAAACGAAATTGGTTATCTATAGGATATTCTGACGTATCAAAATTCAAACTAATATCATTACGGATGTCATCGTAAAAATCATCAGTTTTAATTGAATAAATAAATGAGTCAGTATCCATATAGTTGAGAGAAATGTTCTCTCCAAATTTAGGCTTCATGAAGCCATAATGGAAGTCATACATTCTCCACTTGGATAACTCCAGTACTGTGAAACCAACATATATAGGTTTATCATATAGTGGTTCCATTTTTTCTAACTCTACCGCATACATATCGTCAGAAAATTTTGTTAACTGTATAAAATTTGGTTTCGCAATTAATGCTCTGAGCCCCAAATGATTCCTGTTTGTTGTTTCCCAAGATGAAGTAATTCTAATATCCCTACGTTTTTCAATGTTTTCCATTGTCTTCCCGTAAACAGCATTGTTTAAAAGTTTGAAGAAATCTTTTTCAAAATTATTTTTAGCTTTTGTCCTATGAAATGTGTTTAAGTCAATATATTTTTTTAGCCAAGGGGATTGCTTAAATCTGAGTATTCTATGGATTTGTTTTAAGATGAGGCCATTTGAAATGGCTTGTTTTAAAACTCTATAGTGTATGGTGTAATTTGTTTTTGAGTGTAAGTCTGCAACTAATTTTTTGATTTTGGATCCCCCCACGGGCTTATTTTGAGGACAAAATGGCAAATCATTATGTAGATCATGCGTTGAATCAGGATAATCTATATCCACTTCTAAAATGTACCCATACTCTGCAGTATCAGAAATTTTTTTAACATCAAAATCAGTATCACATACCCACTCAAATTCACCGCAAGGAAGATATTCCGACATCGCCCATCCATACAAATTGTTAGCGTCTAAATATACAAGAAATTCCGATGGTTTTGATGCATCAAAATCTTCTAAATACTTATTATTCGCCTTCGAATATCTTTGTGAGCATTGAACTAGTCCACCTCTTATTCCGTTTTGCATAAACATATACATTTCGGAATCAGTGAACAGTTCGAGTGAAACTTCTGTGGTTTTCAACATTGCATCCCAAGATAAGCCTGGTGCTGTATAATAGTGGCAGGGGTCCAAATCGTATATATCTTTACAAATTTTTCTAAAATTTTCAAACACGTCGGTTAAAAGAAGAACATCTGTCTTTAAATAGAGTTCAGTATAGTCAAGGAGGGTTTTACAGTTAAACTCTCTCCATATTTTTTGAGCATGTTCATACTCGACTACATCAAATTCTTCATTCGTTAGAATATTGAAGAACTCTTCTCTACTAGGGAGTTGAATTTCCTTAAACTTAGTCATGGAATCCATGTAAGAGTACGGAAATACACCCTTTCTTCTAATCAGGTTGAAATGAGCTTCATCAGCGAAACATGATCGAATAGTATTAAAATCATTGCAATCAAGATTTTTCGCCAGCGTATCTAAACTCGAAGCCATAAATCTAAACGAGTCTATAAATCTTATTTCGAATCCACGCTTTTCATCTAATCTGATGAAAATTGAAAGAGAAATATAACGCTCTGCGTACTGGGGAATCACTTTTATTGTGGAATATTTTATAGTAGAAAGTTCTTTGAAAAATAAGTGTATATCATATGCAGAAAGATTATGGAAGATAACCGGTATAAAATGAGGTGTTTTATAATTCAAATTACAGTCGCTATGAGCTGCCCCACGATAATTACCCGTAAGATGACAATGATCTCTAACTTTATCATTATTTAATATTTTCTTACATATATGACAATTTGTTGCATTATTATATTGAGCTATTTCTATTGTGGTTATGAACATTTTCTTAACTTTAAGTAAATAATTTAGATAAATATCTGTACAATCTTCAACTATTTTTTTGATAAATATGTTCGCCGAATCTTCACCAAAATATTGTCTATATAAATTATTTTCTCTCTTAAAGCTACAATTAATAAAATAAGCGAATGCACACGCATGATGTTTCTGTACATTTGTAGTGCTTTTACTTACTGGATCATCAACTTTTTCCAAAATAGATTCAAAGTCTGCGTAGATTACAAATGGTACATCTAACTGTTTGTAGTAGTTTTGAAACTTGATGATAGATTCATCTTCGGGCATTCTGATGACTTTTTTCCCACAAACATTTTTGTGGTGATTATACACATAATCATCATGTGTATAAAATAGGCATGTGTTGCATATATATATCTTATGATCATGATATGTCATGTTGGAACGAAGAAGTCTGAAGAAAATATAGAAAACACCAATAAGAAATAAGTAAATATACCAATAAGAAGTAACTTTTTAAATAGATATGAAAACATTAAATGCAAAAATTAAACTTACTTTGATATATCCTTGATGAGCACATAGTGGAAGTTTTCATCGGACTGGAGCAATAACAGATTAATATGAACATGTTGCTCGCTTTTTGTTATGTAGTATGGTCCTATAAGCGATGTTCCATTGTGACCAAACACGTTAATGCTCATATTATTTTGACGTTCGAATTGTTTAATCTGCTTCAATGGGAGTGGAAACTCTAGGCCTTCAAAATTTAATACAATTGCCCCTATATTAATATTCTCATCAGAAATGTTTGTTATATTATAGTTTCTATAGTTTTTCTGTTGTCTTCGATCTAAAGTACTATTTGTGTTCAAAGCCGCAATGATACACCATTTAAAGCAATAAATATCATTGTTTTCGACATTTATGCATGCACATTTCACTGCAATATTTTTTGGGAGAGGGATAAAGCTCGATCCTCTTATAATGGATGCCTTGTTTATATTAACTTCAAGGGAATTTATTGAAATCAAGGTCCATCCGCTATCCCTCTCTTGGAATTCTTCCATTTTAGCTCTTAGCTCCTCGGCCTGTTTCTTGTACATATCCTCTATGTCATCAGACAAAGTCACCAACATCATTTTAGAAATATGTACCAGTTGGGAAACATTCATCTCATCATTCACCGTCTTCATATAATCGCATGTGAGCTCCATATTAAATTTAAATGTAGTATGTATCCTACTACATTCAATTAGCTGTTGTAGTATAGAGCTCTTGGCAGATTTCAGAAACTGCTCCGGAAACATAACACCCTCATTTTTGTTGAGGAGGATATATGTCTCGATCCTCCCATTGAAGTTGCTCGCTCTTTTAGTGAGAAGATCTCCAATCTGTTCTAGGTGACAACTGTTTTTATGTTTTGTGGTTCTGACATGAGCCACCATTTGATGGGATCATCTCATCACAATCCTCACAATATTTTTTTTGAAGATCAAGCTTACTAGTTCCATATGAGTGCGTTTCCATATGCTGATTTAGTTTTGTTTGAGTCATAAAGACTTTATTGCAGATTGCACAACTTTTAGTATTCATTTTATATATTTGTTTATTAATTAATATAATTATTTTATTTATAAATAATTTATTTAATTATTTTATTTATTAACAATTTATTTTAGTTATAAACAATTTATTTAATTTTTTTTTATACACTAGAAACTTGTTTAACAAACAGTAATTAGTTCTAGCACTTTTATAGTTTTTGGATTTTAAACACTTTAGAAATTTTGGTTGGGAAATTAGGTTGTCACTTGTTGAGATATCAAAGCAGACTGATAGCAATCTACATTATTTCTTCTACTTATATACTTTATATGAGAATCGCGTAGTAGTCATCAATTCTAATTTATTACGACATATGATGAAATTCACACACACACACACACACATACACACACACATACACACACACACACATTTCCACAATTCTCTATTGGTATTACGAAATATGATGAAATTCATACACATACACACACACATACACATACACAAACACACACACACACACATATATTGGTATTACGAAATATGATGAAATTTACACACACACATACACACACACACACACATACATATTTCCACAATTCTCTATTGGTATTACGATATATGATGAAATTCATACACACACATACACACACACATACACATACACAAACACACATACACACACACATATATTGGTATTACGAAATATGATGAAATTCACACACACACATACACACATACATATTTCCACAATTCTCTATTGGTATTACGATATATGATGAAATTCACATACACAGCAACACCCAGAACAAAATTGCTAGCATCTGTTTGTAATACGAGAAACATCGGGACACGTGAAAGTAGGCGCTTCTATAAAATTTTGCTGTATTTCTACAAAAGCTATTTCCTATAATTGTGACATTAAAGTGTAATATACTGAAATAAAAATATCATTACCCCTATTCAAAAAAATACGTATCAACCTGATTGGATTCAAAACATTTAAGATCTGAAATTCAGTTGTACATATAAAACCTATGCCAACACAATATTTTCTATCTACATAAGAATAGCAACGTCAATAACCCAGAAAACAAATACACATTCATTTGTAAATATGTATGAAAAACCAAACAATACACACAAGCAATGATATTCTTCATAGTAAAAATAGATATGATCACATACATTAATACAACAACATATAGATGCACTACCAAATACATTCCTTACCCACTTCCATTCACAACATGGTTGCCACTCTCTGTAGCTATTAGATTATTTCCCCAGAGATCGCAAACATAAATGCAATACAATAACCCTACATAAGCATACCAACGATAACTCAAAACAGCAAGCCAAAGTCTATCAAATAATAATCACACATACACACAAATACACAGATCCCTTGTAACTACCCTGCAGTCAGACTGGGAGCAAGTGTCTTTGTGTCAAAACCAAAATTCTAGTTACAACTTTGGTATAATAAGTTTTCTTCTATCCGTCAGTATAAAAGAAGGAGAGAGGTGGAATTGTCAATATACACACATTTGTATGTTCGTAAATTATAGAAATGTACCAGTAAATAAATGTCTGGTTAGTATGTCTCATGACCCCATAACAACTACATATGTGGTCACTACCTAATCAATTGCTTTAGTGTGACTAGTATATTTTCAATGACAAGCACATGCTAAATGTCTATAGTACAAAGTATTGTATGGGGTATAATTATATAGTAGTACTGATGACAAGCTAGTCAAAAGCTAATCAGCACATTTTCACCATCAACATTTCCTACTGGGTATAATGATTGTCTGCCACTACAACAAAAGGATCGGACACCGGTAGACACACAAGTACATACAAAAACACATACTCATAAACACATACACATACTCACATACACACACCCACATATACATCATACATCCATACACTGTAAGCACAACGCTTCTCTACAATAACAACAAAAGCTGTACGCTAGTACATACATAAACATAAAATCCAACTCACACACACACACATAGCCCAGAAAATCTCAGCATGAAAATCCCCAAAATCCCCCCATTTTGAACAGGGTTGCCACCCTTTTTGATTTTTCCCGGTTTTGAATTCCCAAAACATGTCGTCCTCCGCCATTACTAATCTACTCGCCAGGGGCAATTAGAGCCCTACCTAGTAAATGTTATAAAAATTTCTCCTTTGTATGGGAGCACCCTTAAGGAGAGGAGTTAGGCGGTCAGTGTGCTTAAAAAAGATGTTGGGCGGAGAAAATTAATGGGTGCTCGTCATACATTTCACCCTTGTAGCGGTGACCCCGGGAAAATTATATGATTATTTGTTTTTTTTTTTTTTTTGCTTTGAGCACGAAGCGGAGACCTTTGCCCCCATCTGACCGCCACCAATTTTTGGCTCGAATATTTTTTTCCAAATCTTACAAAATGAGGGGTTCGTGCAAGTCGAAATCTCGTTACTAAGAATTCCCATATAACACTATGCCATAGCTAATGTACACACGTATGTTCAATGAACATTCTTCATACATATGTAGGTGGCCTCAGTGTGAGCTTTACTGTATTTTTTTAATATTTATTTGTTTTGTTCATCCTTTGTTTAATTTTATTATGTACAATAGGTTTTAGCGACAATGCAATCATATTGTATTTTAAATCGAACTATTTTTAGGCATTAGCGGGATCATTTTCGAGTCCTTTTCTGATCGTTTAAGTGATTAATCAGTTAGTGCTCACGAATAGTGATCTAAAAAGACTCAGCATTGTGATTTTTCAAAAAACAATCTTCCAAATGCAAGATGGGCTTCTATTATACATATACATTAGACATATGCATGAAACTAAATAATGATGTTTATGAAACTTTTGCTATAATGTTTTATTCGTTTCATTTCTATTTCATACAGATGAATAACTATGAAACAAGAACAATGAACACTCAATAGTTAAGAACGCAGTAAAATGATGTTGGTTTGTTTACTTATACAAGAGCATACTAACATTTACAAATGTGAAACAGAACATGTGTTGAGTAAATCTCGATTAAGTTCATGTAAAAACAATATGCTTTTAAAGATCAGTGTTGCCAGTTGTAGGAAAAGAGAAAATACTAGAATAATCGCCGAAAAGGAAGTTAAAAAATTTTAACGAGCTCTAAATTAAATTCAGTGGGAGTGATCTGCAACTTCGGTAAAATATTTCATTTAGATAAAAGTATTCAATTTTATACTATCTTTCGCTTTCACGAAATGGATTACATACAAACATAAGTTAAATGTACACATAGTTATCTTTCTTTTAAATGCAATATTATTGTTGTTTAAAATTTCGTATTTTTACGTTACGGTGATAATAAAAATTCAATTCAAATAAAAACTATTAATTATATTTACTTACTGTTCACTTGGCCAGAACTGCTTCAGAATGCTGGAAAGCTAAGTCAACTGTAGAAAGCAAAAACAAAGTAACATAAAGCCACTACAATAATACTTATATGTATGTACCGATGGTGCATCGAATAAGTAAAAATAATTAATGTGATGATCGTAAAAGATAAGTAAGAATAGTTAAACATACATAGGTAGAGTGATATAACTTCGTGCTAACCTAAATAGAAAATGGAAAAACAGAAAATGAATAGTGATACTTACAAATGTGTTTGCCAAAGGCAAATCAATAATTGTATACACAATCAATTCTCATATTCCATTTCATAGAAATTTAAGTTTAATAGCTGATGTTAATAATAATCTCTACCCCAGTAGATAGACATGGGTGCTGATGAAGTGCGTGGCTGCACAGAAAAATATCGGTATTTCCCCCAGCTAATAGTGTCTAGTTTAATTTTTCTTCTCTTCTTTAGATACTCACATTAATTAATAAAAATATTTCATTCATAAGAATTGAAATTACTGAACTCAAGCCTGATTAAGAAATTATTTCTGATTAAAATTCACTATAGTTCAATTAAATCTAATAATCGGGCCTGTTCTGAAAATCACGGTGATTTCAAATCACGTGATTTCAAAAGTAAACTATTAATAGCTGACTTGATAGTGGGTTTTTATTTTTTTAACTTCCAAAGCTATAAATCGTGAAATTTACAAAAGTAATGATTTAGCTTTTATGAAATTTTTGAAATCACCGTGATTTGACATGTCGTGATTTGCAGAACAGGCCCGAATGTCTCATTTAATTTAGAATTTAATTAAACTATTTTTTTGAGCTTTAGGTCTATTCGTATTATGCTTTATTATTTCAATATTTCGTAAACCTTCGGTTTACTTCGTCAGGATATAGAATATTGTATTTTGATTTTTTGTTTTTTCTTTTTCCTTTTTTTTTCTCTCAATTATGTATACAATTTTCAAATAATAAAGTGTGTCATAAAAAATATTTTTTAAAAAAATTTTTAAATAACAAAGTGTGTCATAAAAATTATTTTTAAAAATTTTTAATAGTTTTGGTAATAAAACAAAATAGGTATAAGTCTACAATATTTGTTCATATAGAATTTTGGAAAGGTTCTTAGAAATGATAATACATATTTTTAATACTTTTACATAACAAAATGTCTTTGAGTTTCTTAAAAATTTTTGAATAATCTTGTAATGAATATTTACAAAATATGAGTTGAAAAAAGTTTATAACATACATGTATTGATAATTTTTAATAATAAATAGAAGAAATAAGTATCATGATTCTTATATACCAAAAACATTAACATTAATTAATTAAACTTTTTTTAATTATTTTATTTTTATTTTTTTTTATAAAAAATGTTTATAAGAATATCATTAAAAATAATTATGTTGTTGTATGTTTCTTTCTTAAACCCTATTCTTGTTTTTATGTAATAAATATCTATAAGACTGCGCAACATTGGCTGTATCTGTTCTGAAATTAATTCTCTGATTTGTTGGAACATCTATAATGTGTAACATTTCTAACATATACCTACGTTTATAATTAGATTCTGAATTCAAAATTGAAGTATTATCAAGATCTGGATAATGATCTAAATCTAAACAATGTGAAGATAAAGCTGTCTTATGTGGATTAATATTCCTATACCTTTGGTCTGTTTTATGTCCGTCTAATCTTGTCTTTAATTTATTTTTAGTTGTGCCCACATACATCTTGTCGCATCTCTCGTTGTCGTTTCCTTTACAGTTCAATTAAATCTAAAAATGTCTTACATAAAGATATTACTTTCATTATATATCTTAATGTGTATTAAGCTGTCTTTACATGTTAAAACAAAGTATTAGGACTTTATACAATCAAAATATTCACGGTTATTCCAGTTGTCTACATCGAAGTCACTTTAACACAATACCAAAAAATTGGGTCTTCTTTATTCGCTCTCGAGAACAATTTTATGCAATTGACACAGGAGTTAGTTGTTTTCGACAACGGGTACACTAACCCAAATTTCTTGGTATTGTGTTAAAGTGACGTCAATGCCGACAACTGGAATAAGGGTGATTATGAAATCCTCTCCGTGTTAAAAAAAAGAGAACAAAAGTCTGTTGTAGGTATTTTTCATGTTTACACTGATACTATAAGTAAAATGCAAGCAAAGATATCAAACTGCTGAGTTAATAACAAAGAATGGAGAATTGGAAAAAAAAGATGTAAATAATAAAACTGAATATTGGAGAAAACATTTTATTATTTCAATGTAATTTTACTAAAAAAATTTAATTTTTTATTGGTTTGTTTGACAATTTCCGCAGTTAACACCGTCAATAGATCTCATTAGTACTACCAGTGTTTACTTTGAAATACACCTCTGGTGTGATGAGAATACTTAAATTTCTAAAATGGTTTAGAAAACAAAACATTTACCGACCGCTTGTCAAATTTTCTATCCGTATTATATCCTACTCAATACATTTTGCGTTTACATGATAGGATTTTGTACATTCTACCGCAATTTTTGACATGTCGTAATACATTGTATTACCATGTAAAATCAGATTTACCTGTCATCTTTCTTTAAGTTTATTTTTAAAACATCACAGTTCCATAATTTTTTACCCAAATATGTATTTATATTGGTTAAGAAATTTAAACGACATGTTTCCATAGGCTCCAAAGATTTTTTATTATTTTTTGTTTTAATGCTTGTAATTATATATTGTATCTTCAAATATGAACTAACAAAAAGTATTCAAATCTTAAATCTAAAATATAATTATTAGGCCCGACCAGTGTCGGACATAAACTTAGTGGTAGTTATAAATAATACATAAGTAGTCCCAATCAAAAAGGAAGAAAAAAAGGTATTTTCAAGCAGTCCCATCTGGAGTGTTGAGTGTAAGAGCACTTGTGTCCTTCTTTTTTATGCGGGTGTCTCCAGTAAAGTTCAGAATATTACGAGCAAGCGGATTAGGATGTAACTCGAGTTTTGTTAAGTATTTGCCTGCATAGTTTGCAATTTCTTCAATCACTAGTGGCATATTTAAATCACGATGTAAACTGGAATTTTTAATGTACCATGGAGCCGATGTTATCAAACGTAAAATTTTGTTTTGCCTACGATGGACATTAGAAGCTGAGGCAGTGCCCCATAACTGAATTCCGTAGCGCCATATTGGCTTCAAAAGCGAATTGTATAGTAAAAGTTTGCAGTCTAGGCTGAGTGTTGAATTTCTACTAATCAGCCAATGTATCTGAGTTAATTTAAGTTTAATTTGTGTTAGCTTTGAGTCAACATGGAGTTTCCATGTAAGTCATCCGTCAAGGTGTATATCAAGGTATTTTACGTGTGAATGTTGAGGAACAACTTGATTGTTGATTCGAGTTGGAGAACAAGTATATCTTCGCAGGGTAAATGTTAACTGAACGCACTTTTGCTCGTTTACTTTAATTCTCCATAAGTTTAACCATAGTTCCAGTTGCGTAATATACTCTTGTAGATATCGGGAAGCCTTGTTAGGGGTTTCGTGCATACTTAGGTAAGCTGTATCATCGGCAAACGTTAATGTATGTATATTGCTGCTCAAAGGCATATCACAAGTATAAATCAAATACAAAACTGGCCCCAGTATGCTCGCCTGTGGCACACCGGATGATATAGATTCGGGCACACTCATGAATTCTCCTTCCACAACCGTGAACTTCCGAGTAGTAATATAGCTTTCTAATAAATTCAGAAAATTTATTGTTAGATACGATTTCAATTTTAAAATAAGGCCTACACGCCACACTTTATCAAATGCCTGTGAAACGTCAATACTCGTAAACAGAGCAGAACAGTACTTCTTTTCTTTAAATGTTCTTCTTATAAATTTAACCAATCTATGCGTTTGTTACAAAGATTTTTATCACAAAAATTCATTAGTCTGTTTTCGCAATGAAATGCAGAAACACATTCTTCTCATGAATCTTGAAAGGATTACATTTTTTGTTTCATACTTCATGTAAGAACTTTCACGATGTGAGAAATATAGAAACAAAGTATATAATTTTATAACAATTGTCTAAAATTTTCAGGTAAATCAAAATTCTGGAAAGATATGGATATCTCCTAACTCAAGCTACTATCTTACTGCCATTATTCCCAAAAAGCAACGACACCAGGAGGTCAGTATAGCACAAATATACTCTAACGCACTTTTTATTTTAACGTTTTTTTCTAGATAACAGCTATTGCTATTAACAAAGCAGTTAAAAATACCACAGAAATAAAAGGTTTTATAAATTGTCATATCAGAGATGGTGTGGCCTTATGCCAGTATTTTGCTTGGCTAGAAATGATGATAGCAAGTGGACAGTACGTGGATGAAATTTCAGGAGCAACAAAACTAGAGGAATTCAGATCGTATATTTAAATAAAATATAAAAAGAATATTATTTTACTCGAATTCTTTTCTATATTGATTTTTTTAGGAAGACATTATATTTTATGGGATTAAGTTTTGCGACAATTAGTGCATCTGGACCGAATGGATCGGTTATACATTACCATCCATCAATTGGAACTAATCGTCAAATTAGTAACAAAGAAATATATTTATGTGACTCTGGAGCTCAGTATTTGTAAGTGTATTTAACATAAGTACATACATATGAATGTCTTAATATTGAGAAAGCGTATTTCGATTTACTCGTATTTTATTTATTTATTTTTTTATTAAACATACTGTACAAAGTAAATTTTCATAGTATGCTGTTGCACGAATATGGGCGGAGTAACTAGACCATATGCCCAAGATGTTATTAACAGTATTTTCAAAAAAGTTCCGTAACTGACTGTACGACCTATGCCTTTACATAGGAAGTAGGAACGTGGTTTTTAAAGAAATTCCACAAAAACCCGCAAGATTATACGGTTATCCGTGGCAGATGGAGTCAACCAGTGCGAGCGAGACGAAAAACTCTCGGAGGCCTAACAACAGAACTAAGCCTGACCGCACTTAACAAATAATTACGATGACGCGAAATGATGTTGGTCGACCCAGAGCTGCTTAACGACTGCGATTTATTTTAATAAATAATAACATTAGTAGTAGAGAAATGCAAATTCGGGGACAATTAAAATTTTAAAATTTGGGTGCGTAAAATTTTAAATTTGAGAATTTCAGTGCAAAATTGTCTGAAATTTGTGAATTGTGTTGCTTTGTTTACATTAACTGTTTTTTGTTTACATTAGGAGTTTTTGTTTACATGTGTATGTGTGAGGGTGGGAATGTGTGTGTGGAATATTTTTTGTGTATATGCAGATGGGAAAATCATGAAAATGATTTTTCGTAATGCCGACGGGAAAACGTGAAAATGATTTTTTTCTAATGCCGACAGGAAAACATTATTATTTTTCCCCTAATACCGACGTAAAAACATGATAGTTTTTTTTCCACTAATGCCGACGGGAAAATCATGAAACTGATTTTTCCTAATGCCGACGGGAAAACATGATCATTTTTATAGCTTTGCTATATGTTGGGCGATCCAGAAGTTAGGACGTGATTTTTGTAACAAAAATAAACGACACTACTACAATTATAAATTTATTTTTGTTTTGATTTCTTTGTACTTTAAACCGAAAATAAACAAAACAAATTGTTTGAGCTTGTTTTGTTTCGTTAATTAGAGTGAAGGTAGAATTAATAAAATCGTATCGTCCTACTTTACAGCTGGCCGTATCGTTCCGCTTTGTGTAAAAGTTATAGAAAATGTAACAGTTTGCACAGCAAATTTTTTTGTCTCACTTTGAATGCGGCTTTTTTGACAGAGAACTTTAGATATTTATTTTTTCAGCTAGTGATGTAGAATTTTATAGGCTGTAAGCAACTGCAATCAGTTTTGACGATACTTTAAATTTCATTTTTGAATTAATGCTCGAAAACTTTGTATTTAAACCCCGTGTGCGTTGATTGTCCCGCTGAAAAAAACATTAAGTTCAATCAAAATTTGCAAAAGTTACAAGCTCCGAAAGAATTTGGACAGCCGCAGTTTCCCACTTTGACGCTCTTTGAAGCTACCCTGTCTCACAACAGGGTGTACATATATATATTTATATATATATATATATATATAATTTTTTTTTCTCAAAACACAAACCAGAGAACACAGCTGATGATCGGCATCATCATACAATATAATTTTATTGCATTGTTATTTAACATATTAAATTTATTTTATATAACTAAGCAGCAAAGCTATAATCGGGTGTACTAAGACACCTCTCTTCTTTCTTCTAATGCCGAAAGGAAAATCATGAAAATGATTTTACGTAATGCCGATTTTTTCAAATACCGACGTGAAAACATGATTGTTTTTTTCTTATGCCTGCGCACAGAAATAAAAAAAGTGTTAAAATCAGTGAACCGATTTCGATGAAACTAAATGTTTTGGAAAATAGAAGTGTAGAACTTTTAAGAAAATATATTTGGAGACACCCTGTTGTGAGACAGGGTAGCTTCAAAGAGCGTCAAAGTGGGAAACTGCGGCTGTCGAAATTCTTTCGGAGCTTGTAACTTTTGCAAATATTGATTGAACTTAATGTTTTTTTCAGCGGGACAATCAGCGCACACTGGGTTGAAATACACAGTTTTCGAGGATGAATTCAAAAATGAAATTTAAAGTATCGTCAAAACTGATTGCAGTTGCTTATAGCCTATAAAATTCTACATCACTAGCTGAAAAAATAAATATCTAAAGTTTTCTGGTGTGTTTGCTGTGAGAGATCAAAATCAAAGTTTTTTGCATTTTTTTTTTAAAAGGAGAGAAAAACTCACAATATACTTTGTTAAAAATCTTCTTTTTTTTACAAAGTTATTAAAAAAGTGACCAATTTAGCTATGGAACCATCAAGTTCAGGTAGTTCTGCGAATATCATGGTAAAGTTTGTGTAACAAATTTAGTGTGCAAGTGTTTTTGTTTTTGTGATTTATATTAGAAGTCCAAACAAAATTTTACTTTTCATAGCTTAAGTGGACATATAGTTATTATTCGTGTACATTCGTGTCATGATTTGTAATTTATATTATAGAATAAATATATATCTAAAATGTAGACTGCATTCTTGTGTATTTTAGAAGTTATGGATTTGTTTGTAAAAAGTGTTGCACTGATTTACCAACAAAACATATGGTCTGGCGATTGCTGCTGTTATAACTATTGTTTTTGTACATTAATTGTTGTTGTTCATGTTTTTAATAATATTCTTTATGTTGTTGTTGTTTTTTAATAATATTCTTTATGTTTCTAAATAATGAAAGTTTTGTGAAGTTTGAAGTTATCGGTTAAATCGGGTAATTTTTGATGTGTAAACATCTATACGCTAGGGGGTAAAAATCTTTTTCACAATACAATCACAAATTTTGAGTAAGATCGTCATCACACCGCATTATGAAGTATGAGTGTATTAGTGTTTGAAAGAACCCTGTCGGAAATTTGGCTAACTTTAAACTAACTTTAAGCTAACTATTTCACAACTAGTACTGACTGACACTTGGATTACTTTGCAATGTAATCAACTGACTATTTTAACATTGCGATGTCCTAGGCGGTAGTCAATTGTCTCACTCTGCACTACTTTCAGCTAACTTAAAGTTGACTTTTTAAAATCACCTGGTGGTCAGTAAATTAAAAGAATTTTTCTGGGGGTTCGAACATGTAACATCACACGTTGTGTACTCAAAGCGCTACCACTCGGCTAAGCTGCCAACTAAAATAACAACAGCAAAATGTTAATATAAAGCTCTCATCAAATTCGATTACGTACTCAACTTAAGAACTAATTTTGGGTTTGTTCTGGATGACTTTGCAGCTAGCTTTTAGTCAGTCTAAGAAAAGTTAACTATAAGTTAACTATTTTTAACCGACTTCAAAAAAAGAAGGAGGTTAACAATTCGTCTCTATTTTTTTTTCTTAGGTGTGTAGGTTCATAACTCGGTGCATTTTAGACCGATTGTAAAAATTGGCTTCCCATTGGTCCCATTTGAAAAAAGTGGACGGTTCCACTTAACTCTTAAAAATACACAATCTTGTTAAAAAAAGGGGCTTAAATTAAATTTAACACTTAATTTCACGTGCTTTTACTTCATCGATTTTTACAAAACTGGACCATATTTCTAAATAAAGAAAGATACTAATAAATTTTTTTTTAATTGACCAGAGCTCAAAAGTATGCACTAAAAAGGTGAAAATAAAACTTAAAAAAAAAATTAAACCGACTTCAAAAATAAGCACTAAAAAGCAACAAATAATATAGATCTAGTTAAATAAAAGATTTTTATATATGTTACCTACAGTGCCGTTTGAAGTTGGTGCCAGTAATACTGGTACTAAGCACATAGGAACATGCCCGGTAAAAAAACTGCAAGTAATTTTTATGTACATATGTATCTGCTTAGTTACCAATGTTGCTGGCACCAACTTTAAACGGCACTGTAGGTAACATATATAAAAATCTTTTATTTAACTAGATCTATATTATTTGTTGCTTTTTAGTGCTTATTTTTGAAGTCGGTTTAATTTTTTTTTAAGTTTTATTGTAGTCAACCACACATTCTCCGACAGGGAAGCAACACAAACTTATTTAAAATATTAGAAATACATAGGAATTTGCTGGTTTTGTCTGTTTTATTTAACTTGATAATTAATTGCTTCATTTTAATTGCAATGCATACACAACAACAAGAACAGCAACAACTAAACGATGAACAACAGGAATTAATACAATTTTTATATATGATTTATTATTTGATGAGGTGCACTGAATTTTCAGTAATCAGTAATGCCCGTATTCATAATGAAATTCTACCAAGTGGCTAAATTTTTTTCATACAAAAATTAAAAAATTTTAATAAAAAAACTTTGCCACTTGCTACAATTTTATTATGAATACGGTCCTACGATTTTACTGGTAATGCAAATTAAATTTCATTATCAGTAAAAATTTACTAAATTTTTTCAGTAATCAGTAAATTTACTGCTTACTGCTATTTTGAATGCAGTACATACATATATACTGCAGTGTGCCTATTTAGTAACGAAATAAGTTAAATAAAACAAACAAAAACCAGCAAATTCCTATGTATTTACAATATTAAAATTTTGATACTTTTAATTGATAAATTAAAAAAATATACTAAAAGCATAAGTATGTACTTCCAACTTAAAAAAAAATTTTCATTACTAGATGTTTACACATCTCCTCTGTGATCGGACTTACATTGCTTATTTTTTCTCTACGTATAGAAACTAGTTCAAACGTTGTTTTTTATACGCACCGGAGCTTGTACGATATGATGATGAATTCAGGCTGTCAAACTTTGGATGAAAAGCTAAAATTTTTAAAAGATGAAATGAAGAAAGGCACAAACTGCACAGAGTTTTGTATGTGCGATTTGAATGAATGAGTTAATGCTTTCTTTTATGACTTTAAATCTAGATGAAATAAGGTGCATAGAGTAGACATACGATTTATGGTTGCGAAAAGGAAGTGCGTGGAGTCCTCTATTGGTTTTTCTCGTGCCCAGACTGGAAAACGTAAAAAATATATTTATTTTACCGAGTCAAGTGAATCGAGTAAACATAAAAGAACAAAGCTTTTAAGGGACACCACAGCATTGCCAGTGTTACCTCATGCAACACAGATTAAATTAAGAACATCAGGGTATATAGAAGAATCGAGGATGCTGCATGGATTCACAAATGTGTCACTCAAAAAAATACACCTTCAGCAGCGAGTTCGATAATGTAAAAGCCTTGTCTGTTTTTGTAGAAGCTAATCTATCTCGACACCACTACAATACTATTAGACAGTCTGCACCTGAGAAGTTTCCCTCATACAGAAATATTCAAAATGAAAAAGAAAAAAATAAAATAAGTGAGACTTGCGTTCACGTAAGTTCACAACCTCTTCTTGTTCACACTGCGGAACGACTAATACAACTTAAAGAAAATTTTATTCAGCATAAATTAAATCTAATATACACAAAATGATACTTTGATGGAAGTTCTGGCCGTAGTTCATATAAACAGAGGTTTCATGGTTCAAATGCCCTCGATTCATCGATATTTTTAACCACAATTGTGATACTTAGACTTATGCTAGAGGAAAAGGTTATTTGGGAAAATCCTCAACGATCTTCCACTAGATTTTGTAGACCTTTGAAAATTGAGTTCATAAAGAAAGCTTCAATTGTGTCAGTTAGTGAAAAAAAACAAAGTGGAAGAAGATATAGCAAATTTGAAATGCTTAACTGTCGCAATCAGTGATAAAGTTATGCAAGTGAAGAAGCACAATTTAATTTTGTCAATGATAGATGGAAAGGTTATTAATGCTATAACTTGAACTATGTCAACACAAAACTGTTACTTATCTGGCGCTACTAGCAAAAATATCAATGATATATATGCCATGATTAAAATGCCTATGAAAACAGAATATTTAAGATTCGGTATATCTGTTTTTCATGGCTGGATCAGATTCTTTGAATGTCTTTTGCATATTGCATATAAAATGCATTTAAAGAAGTGGCAGGCTAGAAGTGATTTGGAAAAAAATCGTTGCTGAAACGAAATTAGAAATTCAGAAACAAAATAGAGAGGCTATGGGTTTAATCGTTGAAACTAAGCCTGGGTTCGGAAATACCAATGATGGGAATACGGCAAGACGATTTTTCCAAAACGCAGAAAAATCCTCCGAAATAACAAAAATAGATTTGAACTTAATGAAAAGAATGCACATTTTGCTTATAGCAGTATCCAGCGGCAATGAAATCCAAAGCGAAAACTTTAAAATATTTGCACACAATACAGCCAGACTTTTTGTTGAAAAATATCCATGGTATAATATGCCACGGTGCCGAAAATATTAATAATGCTCCCTTACCCATCGGGCTATTATCGGAAGAAGCGCAAGAAGATCGGAATAAATATTTTAAGAAATATAGAGAGTTTCATTCACAAAAGTGCAGTTGCGAAAAATCCCTTAAAAATGTTTTTAATTTATTCTTAATAAGCTCTGACGCAATTATTTCGAGCATGCGAAAGTTGGCTCCAAAGAAGGATCAAAGTTTGACAGAGCAGGCGATGGATTTAATAATACCTCCAGTTCCCAACAAAACCAATTTGTGTGATCAAAATGATGATTATGATAATGAGGATAATGATGATGTTATGATGATGATGATGATAATGATGATGATAATGATGATGATGATGATCAAGTTGATGGTGATCATGATCACGAAAATAATTATTTTTAGGTTCTCATATGTTATCTATATTTTAACTTAAATTTGTAATAAAACTGCACTGAAATATACTTAAAAATGCTTTGTTTTATCAAACTGTATTGGTATTATATGAAAGGTAATGGAAAAATATCCTAACAGCTTCCCTGAATTGACCCTCAAAAACATTGTATTTCAACCCAGTGTGCAACGTTAAGAAACAAAACAAAAACATGCTTGAAACACCATTTTATCTCTTACAGTTTCCAAATTATATGAGTTGAATTTTTTTTTTAATTTTTGGAACGGAGTTTTTCTTTCATACATACTAAACAAACAAAATCATAAAGAAATATACATAATACATATTCAGCCGTATTCATAAAAAAGTAGATTGAGATTAAAAAGCTTATTAGTTAAAAAACATTTTAAGGCTAAATAAGGTTTTTTAAATATTGGTATTCATAATCAGTATTTTAACTAAAAATCAATTACATGAAATTCCGAAATATATTTATTTGACATAGTCTTTATTTATTTAATTTGAAAGGTAGTGGAAAATGAAATAGATGCATAAATCGAATAAAGATGCTTGTTTTGTAAAGATTTTTGTTTACGGCTTTCAAACTTATTATGTTTGTATATTGTGATTCTCAGTATATTATTAAGAGTCTTACTATAAACATACGAAGCTTGTCAGCTAAATTAAAAATTTTTTTGGGTTGAAGTCTACTGACGAGTTCCAAAAGCGGGAACGAAATGCATATAGACAATTGCTTAACCACAAAATAAGCTAAATTTTCAAAAATCAATTAACTTGATTTTTTATAAATATCGTGGTAACCCTGTATTCCTTATTTGTCACTTGCATCTTAGTTCTGCACAACAACGATTATTAATTCACAAAGTACTCGTGTTTATATTTGTTTGTTTGTCCGTTTTCAGAGAAATATTTTTATGTGTTCTGGCTTTCACATCGTTTTCACATTTTTTCTTGTAAAATCGGATGTTAAAGCACATCCTACGCCTGATTAGGTTGAAATTTAGAAAATAAAAATTAATAATATGTGTTCTTGCATCCGATTTTAGATGAAAACGATTTTTAAATGGACGATTTCAAATTTTTAGCTTTTTTCGTTTTCACTTATGGCAAAAAAACTCGTATTCTTTTCACTTGTTAATAGTCTTGTGAAAAGAATACGAGTTTTTTTGTCAAAAATGAAAACGAAAAAAGCTAAAAATTTGAAATCGTCCATTTAAAAATCGTTTTCATCTAAAATAGGATACAAGAACACATACTATTAATTTTTATTTTCTAAATTTCAACCTAAACAAGCGTAGGATGTGCTTTAACATCCGATTTCACATGAAAAAATGTGAAAACGATGTGAAAGCCAGAACACATACAATTGTTTTTATAAAATAAAAGATTTGTTCCAACTTGTATTTAATAAAAAATTAAAACAGTTCACAACGAATCTTACTAAAAGGTGCTTTTTATATGAATTTTTTTATTGCAAATTAAGAAGCACTAGAATACCGAGTTTTATTTTATTTGTTTTGAGTGTTTATATTTTTTTTTTTAATACATGATTTCTATTTATTGTATCTTCATATATGAACTAACAATAAGTATTCAAATCTTAAATATAAAAATATAATTAGGCCCGACCAGTGTCGGACATAAGCTTAGTAATAGTTATATATAATACATAAGTAGTGATAACCAAAAGGAAAAAAATATAAAAAAATAAAAGTATTTTCAGGAAGTCCCATCTGGAGTGCTGTGAATAAGAGCCCTTGTATCCCTCTTTTTTAGGCGGATGTGTCCAGTAAAGTTCAAAATATTACGGGCAAGCGGATTAGGATGTGACTCGAGTTTTGTTAAATATTTGCCAGCGTTTTTTGCAATTTCTTCAGTCACTAGTGGCATATTTAAGTCACGATGTATATTTGAATTTTTTATATACCATGGAGCCGATGTTATTAACCGTAAAATTTTGTTTTGCCTTCGTTGGATTCTCTCGACATTAGAAGCTGAAGCAGTACCCCATAGCTGAATTCCGTAGCACCATATAGGTTTTAAGAGCGACTTGTATATTAAAAGTTTACAATCTAGGGTGAGGGTTGAATTTCTACCAACCAGCCAATGTATCTGAGTTAGTTTAAGTTTCATTTCCGTTAGCTTAGAGTCAATGTGGTATTTCCATGTGAGCCTTCGATCAAGATGTATACCAAGGTATTTCACATGTAAGTTTTGAGGAACAATTTGATTATTGATTGTAACGGGGGAACAAGTGTCTTTTCTTAAGGTAAATGTTACCTGAACACACTTCTGTTCGTTTACCTTTATTCTCCACATGTTTAACCATAGTTCTAGCTGAGTAATATGTTGCTGAAGATATCGGGAAGCCTCGTGAGGGTTTTCGTGCATACTAAGGCAGGCTGTATCATCGGCAAACGTAGATGTATGGATATTGCTGCTCAAAGGCATATCACAAGTATAAATCAAATATAAAACTGGCCCCAGTATACTCCCCTGTGGCACACCGGATGAGATTATTTCAGGCGTACTCATAAAGTGTCCTTCCACAACAGTAAACTTCCGGGCAGTAATGTAACTTTCCAGCAGATTTAGAATGTTTATTGGTAAGTAAGTCTTTAATTTTAAAATTAGGCCTTCATGCCACACTTTATCAAATGCCTGAGAAACGTCAATGAACAGCGCAGAGCAATACATTTTTTCTTCAAAAGTTTTTCTTATAAATTGAACCAATCTATGAGTTTGTTCAATGGTGCTATGCTGACTTCTAAATCCAAATTGATGATCCGGTATGCACTCATTATCAGTTAGAATTGGGGACAATTTTATCATGAGTAACTTTTCAAAGAGCTTTGACATTGTTTACAGTAAACTTATTGGCCTATATGACTCAGCTTTGGTAAGATCTTTGCCCGGCTTTGGAATCATTTTAACCTTGGCAAGCTTCCAGCTGTTTGGATAATACTCCAGTCGTAAAATAGCGTTAAAAATTAATAACAGGATTCTAATAGCTATACGAGGCAACTTCATCAACATCTGGTTACTAATTCCATCAATACCCGGAGCTTTTTTCGGGTTGAGTTCTGCAATTATTTTTTGTACATCACGCGTCTTAAATTTTATTGGTCGAGGGGGTAGCGCAACTACATTTGGCAAATCAACAGCACCAGAACACGTGTTTGGGGTGAATACGGATTTTAAATGCTCACCAAATATTTTACCTTTTTCAGTATCGCTTCTTGCCCAACAGGAGATGTGCGCAGAGGTGGTTTAAACTCAACTGGTGTTTTAAGCTTTCTAGCAGCGCGCCACAAAGAGTAATTAGATGCTGGTGTGACATCAAGACCTTCCAAATAATTTTTAAGAGATGCAGTTTTTTCAAATGCAAGCAACTCTTGGAGTCGTTTAGTACACTCTTTAAATCTGATTTTAAGTTGGGGTGATCTGTGCTGTTGCCATTCTCTTCTAGCTCTTCTTTTTTCACTTATGAGACGTTCAATATCCGTATAATAAATTCTATTTAACCTAATCTGCGGATGGGCGGTAGTGGCATGTTCAGCAGCCTGTTTAATATTTTCATTAAGGTTGGCAATGTTAGATTCAATATCATCATGTGTTCTTAGCGTAATATTTTCCGTGCAATGACTTCTAAGATATTTTTTAAATCGCAGCCAATTAACACGATTTATCAAATTCGCATATGGGTGAGGTAAATCACTTCCTAATGGGCTACACATTGCAACGATCGTGGGAGAGTGATCGGACGAGAGATCTAGAGAAGCTTAAATTTGAATTAAATTTCTAGAGATATTTTTCATAACGCCAAAATCTTTTACATGCGGAATTTTATGTATGTCAGTAGGCCAATAAGTGGGCTCCCCACTCGAAATGACATCCAAGCCCATTTTGGAAATTGTATTGAATAACGCTCGACCTCTGGGTGTAATAAGACGCGAACCCCAGAACGTGTGTTTAGCATTATAGTCGCCAGCTGCTACGAAACAAGGGCCCAGAGATTTGTAAAAATCCTCGTATTGATCCTCAGTAATTGCGAATCTAGGAGGAGAGTAAATTGATGATATGACAAAATTAGTGCAAAAATTTTCGACACAAATGTTCGTTGCTTGTAAATGTTTTTCACAAATGTTGTCAATAAAATAATGCTTGAGTCTTGACTTTATTAAAATTGCTGATCCACCGCACGCTCTTCCTCTTGGGTCCTTTGAATCATATAAGGTGTAGCCTTAATTTTAAAAAGGCTTCTCGAAGTCAAATGTCTCAGAGACCAACATTATGTCAATATTTTTTTCCGTGAGGAAGTGCTCAAGTTCATTTTTATGTTGGCGAATGCCGTTTGCGTTCCAGAAACATATTTTTAACGTGTTCATGGTTTGTTAACTAAAGCTTGAAGCAATGTATTCTGCATTCGCAGCATTTCTTGCATCATGCTAGTCATATTTGTTGTAAAATTATTTATAGTTTGCACCAGATTATCAATAGTAGCTTCAAGGCGATTGAAATTAAAGTTCGAGTTTGTAGTTGTTGAATTATTTGGTGGTGAAACATTTTGTGTATGGATAGAATTTGTCTTAGCAGCATCGGCATACGATACACGGGAACTAACTGGTTGGCTCACTTGCGCAATAGTGGCTGATAAAGCGTTTGCTGATTGGGCTGGGGCCAATTTAGGTGTTTGCCTCATAGTCTAATTGACGAAAGAGTACACAGGACAACCTCTGTAGTTAGCGGTGTAATTACCTCCACAATTACTGCATTTTTTGTCGCTTTGATCTTTTGGTTTATTGCAACTAGCAGTGCCGTGTAATTCGCCGCACACAACACAAACAGTAGGTAATTTTCAGTAGGTCTTAGTATGTCCATATTCTTGACAATTATGGCACTGTACGGGTCCTGAACGCTTGTGTGGTTCTTCAACGGTTATTTTTCGATATAAGAGATATCTTAAATTATATATTGGATGGGTCTCATTTTTTCAACGCGAAATAGAGGTTGAGGGATCTTTTCCCTATTTATTATGTTCGATACATTTTTTACTTTAAAGCCCTGGAGGACGAGTGCGTCTTTTATTTCTTCGGGAACAACATAAGAATCTAAGCCCTTCAATACGATCTGCAGGCCTTTAGCACTCTTGAGCTGGTATGTGTAGAAACTTGTTTTATTTTTTTCAAATTCAGAGACCATTTTGCGAAAATCTTTTTCTTCATAAATTTGAATTTTCGTTTCATCAATATTACCACGTTTTATTAAAACAATGTGAAATTTGTTCTCACCAATGACCGAAATTAATTTTTTAATAAGAGCGTTTGAGTTTTTTTCTCTTAAATATATTGGTGGCGGCTTGGAGGTTTTGTTCGCAGATTCAGCGGGTTTGTCATTGTCATCTTGCAATATTTTAAAACGGGTTTGCCGATTAGTAGAGGATGCGCTGTTATCCCTAGACATCTTTGGAGCAGATGCAATTTTAGTAGAATTTGGGCTTCGCCCGCGCTTTAAAATTGTAAGGTATCTGTCCATTCCGACTTGGACCTTGGGTTTTGGGCTACTCTTATTTTCAGTGACAACTTGGTTAAGTGATGACCCCGAGCCCGAGGCGGGTGATATCGCTGAGTTAAATGTGGAAGTACTAGGCAATATTGTCAACGATTCACTAGTTGGCATTGGACAAAGCGAAGTTGATCGCTGACGAAACTGTGGTTTTGCCGTTAGAAAAAGTCTATTATCAGATTTTTGATTTTTATTAAGAGCTTCAGAACTCACAGCAAGTCTATTATAAGATATTTTATTTTTATTGTTATCATTATGAGCATCAAAACTCACAGTAAAATAGGCATTTCTGCCGTTAGAACTCACTTCACTATTTTTTTCCTTTGGCGTACTCATATAGAGTATTCCTCAAGGGTACTTTGTATGATTTTTTGTTTACGGTTTTTTTGTTTTTGTTATTTCTATATGTAAAAATACTAGCAAAGCAAAAAAAAGCTTATTTATCAAAGTTAATATGTACTACGAATATTTTTTGTATGATTTTTTTTTTTTTTGTTTAGTTTGTATGTAAGAAAAATTCCGCTATTACGTCTGTTCACTATGAAGGTACAAAGAGAACTCTGTATATATCACTAGTTAATTTTCTATAATTATTATTATTTTTGTTAACACATAAAGTTAGAAAATGACTGGGATTTGAAAGTGAATCGCTCCTTTTCTTTTAAATATTCATTTGGAGTCCATTTGATATTCTGGCAATATTTTCTATAAAATAATTAAATTGTTTTTCTAAACAACACTGACATATACATATGTAAGTACATGCATACATACATACAAGCAAAGCAAAATTACAACAACGTCATCTTAAAATTGTTTTAAATATTGGGGTTGTCAATTTTAAAATTTGCTGATTTAAGCATAGTACTCTGTTCAAATTTGCGTAAAATGTTTATCAACATTGATTATTTCATACGAAAAATTTGACATGTAAACAATATTAACTAGGCCTGAAACTATGCTACAATTTCTTATGTTTGTAGAAACACCCCGTGTGTTTGTTGTAAATTCCACACGAAACAAGTGGCACTCTACTTATTTCGCATGAAAAATTAAAATGTTGAAGATACATTTCAAATGTTTTACACAAGATAAACAGAGTACTATTTCTGCAACATTTTTTCATGCACAATTCGTGCCAATTTTTTTTATATGTGTTTTGACAGCATTTCGCGTGAAATGTTGAACAGAGTATCAGGCTTTACGCAGGGTTTAAAAAACGTTTTATAAGCTAAAAATCTATTATGAATACAATTTTAGCGAATAATGCTTAAACAACTTATGAAATGGTGTTTAAAATTTTTATGAATACGGCTGATTGACTTTGATAAATAAGCTTTATTTGATTTGCTAATATTTTTTACATGGTCAAAAATAACAAAAACAAAAACCGCAACCAAAAAAAACACAAACAAAGTGCCCTTGAGGAATACTCAATATGAGTAACTCAAAAACAAATAATTGTGAAGTGAGCTATAACTGCAGAAATGCCTATTTTACTGTGAGTTCTGATGCTTGTTTAAAAACTCGTGAATCCACTTAATAATTATCAATGTTAATACAAAAGTTAGTGAATTCCATTAATGTTGTTTACTTACACTTTATTAGCTGACAAACAAAAATTGTTAATAAAAAGATATTATATTACGCATTGAATTAACTGAAAGTATTGTCATTTTAATTTGATTGGTCCATTTAACGTAAATTTTGTTTTAAATATATTTGTTGATTCAGCAATTAATTGTTAATAATTTTAGTATAAACATCCCAATAAAAATTATATATGTCGGTCAATAGTAAAAACTCGTTTTTTAATTATTGATCACATTGCGTTCAAGTTCCAAGTGCTTGAAGACAAACAAACAAATAAAAAATTAGTACATTTCAAATTTATGTGTTTGAACTGATTCATGTTAATAAAACATTTTTAAACATTTTTGGTGACCCCTAGCTTTAAAACATAAAGTAGTTTGAAAAACACGCAACAGCGCTACAAATCTCAGGATACTCGTATCATCCAGTACAACATAGTTCACCAAGATAACATTCTTGGTGACCCTGACCAGCATTGAATTTTAAATAAGCAGCTGGCTAAATTTATTGGTGACTTACAACTACGACCAGCCTACCCAGTAAAATTGGTCTTCAGTGGAGATTTGCAGTACAAAATCTGCCCAGCGAGTCCTTATCTTTAGCGGAGGCAATCACAAGCATCGTACATTTGGTGCAACGAACATTAGTAGTTTCAGCAATTTGTTTGGAGCATTGACACATTAGTGACCAAATTCATTAGTTCCACTAATTTAAATTCCAGTGGACATATACAACAGACATCATTACATTGTTGTCAACATTTTTATCTGTTCCTGGGTCTTAATCTACACTTCAGACAGAACAGGCAGTTCTTGATCATACACAATGTCGACGGCAGATATTTTGGATGCACTTTAAAACTGGCGAAGCAATTCAATCGATAGTGCGTAATTTCAAAAAGGATTCTGCGGACAGAAAAACAACCGCAGAATATTTTGAATTGAATATTTGAATTGCGTATGCGTGACGATGTTGAAACGCTAAAAACAACGCATGAATATTTTACGGCAGATGATTATTCCAAAATTAGTGAGCTAACAAACTCATATAAAAATTTATTCATAGTAGAGGTTAATCGTATAATAGCATTAGCCCAACAAAAGCTACCAGCGACTCAAAGCACTGTTGCTTCAGTGCCTTGTCAGGAGTTCAATGCAATGATCCGGAAGGCGCAAGCTTGAATGACAGCCTTAAGTAGAATTTTAAATGCATTAACCACTACCGACGAAATACAACCACGTCCATTCTACGACATCAAATTGGCAACTATCAACAAACTGTGGGATCAGATCCAGGGCTTATACGACAATATATGCGAGAGCTTTGACGATCCATTAATTTCTGGTTTTTACATTGACAAATTTTATGAATTAAACGACAAGGTTCACTAGTAGTTGGTCAAGCTTTCCATAATGGCTTGCACGCATCAAACAAGTACTGCACCCCTACAAACGACATCATCAAATTCGTGCGTACAAAACTCTACCATTGCCAAAGGTTACAATCCCACACTTTAATGGAGATTGTCTTAAATGGCGGCAATTTCATGATTTATTTTCCTGAATGGTAGACTAACAAGCTATCCGGGCAATACAGAAAATGTGGTACTTGAAATCGAATGTATCCGGGAAGCAAAACATTTAATTCGACAATTTACACTAACAGAAGAAAATTATAACACCGCATGGCAAACATTGCAAGACAGATCCAATAACAAAAAAGTTCTTGTCGCCACCCTTGTAGAAAGAATAATCAGTCAACTAGCTGTATCATCATCTATATCATCAATTAAGGCCCTGCATGATACCAGTAACGAATCCTTATTAGGTCTCAATAATTTAAGGATTGCAAAAGCAAATTGGGATGCAATTCTCACGCAACTATTGATCAAAAAACTTGACAGTAAGACACATGTCAGATATATGCAATCATTAAGCAACCCTAACAGTGGGTCTTCACGTAGCAATTTCATTGTTGAGAATAAGCAATAACGTCGGCAGAATAATTTAATTTTTTTGCTTCTTGCTTGAAGCGGCGAACACGTACGGCAATTTTTCCACAATTCTTATACATTCTTAGGGCAGGTATTGCCAAAAATATATATTTCCAATGCAAAAGTACGAAAAATGTATGTTTAGTTTTTCTTATATTATGTTTTCGGTCGATGTACTTTTATATATTCCTCCATTTCACAAAAATTAATGAAAAATACAACAAAAGTGACAGCATATTGCTTGGCAATAATTGCTCGAGCAATCAGCACAGCAATCATTGCTCAATGGATAGCCACTTATGGCAATCGCTGTGCACACGTAGGAAATTTCCTAGACGCAATTAAATTTGACAATTGCCTCAATCGATATTGCTACGAGAAGACCCAGTGTAAGGAAGTACCAACAATTTCAGACTTACTAACATTTCTGGAATTACAATTTCTATCGATGGAAGCAATTGCTCAAAAGGAAAAAACAACTCATCACAAAGTTGATTCATCTATTGCAGCTTCAAACGTAAGTGCAGCGTGGAACGGGAACTATAGTGGTACCTGCAAATTGTGCAACAACGGAAACCATAAGCTCTACTTTTATAATAAATTTAAAGAATTATCAGAATCACAACGGTTGCGATGGATACAACAACAAAAATTATTCGTAAAATGTTTTAAAGACGACCACAATGCAAAGGCATGTAATTCGAGTAGCTCCAAATTGTGTGCACAGAAGCTTAATACGTTGGTACATTTACCGAAAAAGATCAAAAAAGAGAGATAGTTCAAAGACGAACACGAATGCAACAGAAGCATTCAAAAAGGAAGCAGCAGTTGCAACTACAGCAACAAAAATAGTTGTACGCCGCCAGGGCGTTGTGTCATTGGCTACAGCAAAGGTTGTAATTGTAGCTCCAAATGGTATCTCTAATGAATTTTAGACTCAGGTTCACAGGTGAATATTGTGTCTGAACGTCTGATAAAAAAATTGGCAATTTCACCAATAGAAGTGTCGCTATTGGCGATGTGGGTAAACTACAGAAGCTAACATCACATTGAATTAATGTCATCATGAAGTCCGGAGACCACAATTTCGTGACTAATCTGGACGCCTATATTCTTCCAGACATAGTTACAGCGCAGCCCAGTGAACATATCGATATTTCATCATGGACCATTCCAAAACATATTCAATTAGCAGATCCCCATTTTTACAAACCAGAAAAAATCGACATACTACTCGGGCCGGAATTTTTCTTCAGCTTGACTCAATCAGGTACAATTAAGTTGTCTAATGATCTTCCAATCCTTCAAAATACATCACTTGGATGGATTGTTGGTGGACCTGTGGAACAAAAGTCGATTGCCAGCAAGCCACGTGCAACAACATGTGCAATATTTGACAAGACTACAACACTGGAAGAAACTATAGAGCAACTATGGAAACTGGACGAAATTCAAGACAACAAAAAACCATTGTCACTTTCAGATAAACAATGTGAACTACATTTTGGTCAGCATGTACGCACTAACAAAGAAAGAAGGTTTTTTTGTAGTTAGAAATCCACTCTGAGATAGTCCAGAGGCTCTACGAGGTTGACACGCGAAAACGTAACACAGTTTTTTGGGGATAGAACGCAAACCCCAAAAAAATTAGCCCATTCGCTCGCAGTATGTACAGTTCATGCAACAATATGAGCATTTGGGCCATATTCAAAAAATCGATATCGATTCCTTGTGTGGACCTAAATATTTTATACCCTATCACAGTGCATTGAAACCAGATAGCTCCACAACTAAGCTAAGAGTGGTTTTTGATGCATCAGCAAAAACCACTTCAGGCTCTTCATTAAATGATTTGATGTACACTGGGCCAACTGTTCAGATTTATTATTTTCTATATTACTGCGGTTTCGAACTCTAAAATATGGTTTCATCACCGACATCGAGAAAATGTATCGGCAAATTCTAATCCATCCTCATGACCAGCAATACCGATTAATTATGTGGAGGGAAAACCCAGCAGCACCCATAAATTACTACAAGCTCAACACTGTAACATATGGAACACGGGCAGCACCGTACCTGGCAACAAAATGTTTACAGCGGATTGCTGATGAAAATATGGTCAAGTATCCAGAAGGTTCCCAAATGCTAAAACATTATTTTTATGTTGATGACGGCCTAGATGGTTCAGATAATGTAAATATTGCGATTGCGACACAAAAGCAACTGATCACACTTTTGAAAGCCCATGGCTTTATTTTGAAAAAATGGTGTGTAAACCACCATCAGCTACTTAAAACTATTCCAGTAAGAGATCAAGAGGTGTACTTGGACTTTATCAACAACAAGGCCAATACAATAAAAAAGCTTGGATTATGTGCTACCTAAATCTGATGGATTTTGTATTAAGGTAAAATTAGAATTAGGCTTCAGACATCGCAAAATTGTTTGATCCTCTCGGACTGCTGGCGCAAAAATATTTATTCAACAACTATGGCAACAAAAATTGAATTGGGATGAACAACTTCCAGAAAATCTCCTTAGTGCATAAAATACCTTCAGGGAAGACTTAAATGATTTAAATAATATGGAAATCCCACGACATATCTTCAAGGGTGAATTACCAAAAGGGCATCAATTACATATATTCGCAGATGCATCCGAGAAAGCATATGGTGCAGCGGCATACTTACGTGCAAAGCTAAATGATGGACGAATCGTGGTACAATTGCTATGCGCAAACAAACTCTGCCACGTCTGAACGTCGCATTTACAGCTGAACAACTCGCTGACAGAATTAACGCAGATCTGCAGATTAAAACCTCCCAATATTTTTATGGACTGATTCCGAAATTGTGCTGTCTTGGATAAATACACAATCGACTTTGTATCAAACGTTTGTGGCCAACCGAGTAGCCACAATTCAGTCATTAACACTGGTAAATCAATGGCGTCACGTGTCTTCAAACGACAATCCAGCTGACATATTATCCAGGGGATTGATAGCGCCAAAACTTCGCTCATCCACGTTGTGGCCACCTAAGTTCTCTCATCAGTTACAAATCAGCAGCGACATCGAAATGAAGGAAACACGTTCAGTTGCAATTAATACAGTTGCCTACGACGATTATATATATAAAATTCAACACAAAAATTCCTTCGTAAGATTGCAGAGGATAATAGGTTATGGTCTTAGATTTATCAAACATGCAAGAATAAAAAACGAAGAACGAGCAACACATAGAGCACTTACTCCAGGAGAACTAGATAATTTCTTGTGAGTGATTGTAAAAGCCATTCAGAAATCTGATTTGATATACATATATATAAAAAATTCAAATATGCATCGTGATTTAAATATGTCACTAGTAATTGAAGAAATTGCAAAATACGCAGAAAGTATTTAACTAAACTCGAGTCACATCTAATCTGCTTGCTCGTAATATTTGGTCATATCCGCTTAAAAAAGAAGGACACTAAGGCTCTAATTCGCAACACCGCAGATGAAACTTTTTGAGAATATTTTTATAGCTATTGCTATTTATGGCGAGATACAGGGGTTAAAAAATAATTTTCGTAACAAAATTAATCGACACTATTACAATTATAAATTTATTTTTGTTTTGATTTCTTTGTACTTAAAAGCAGCGTACGAAAATAAACGAAACAAATTGTTTGAATTTGTTTTGCATCGTTCTTTGAAGTGAGTGAAAAAAAAACAAAACAAAAACAATGAGAAACATTGCTGAATTTGATTTTGTATTGTTTTTGTCCTGATCACAAACCAGAGATCACAGCCGATCGACTCACAGAGGAGTATTTGACCCAAAAAGCTGGCCAAAAAGGCAAAAATTAATTTGATGAAATCCTAAGAAGTAATTACGCAGATCGATAGAGAACAAAATTTTACATCATATCGCACATTTTAAAGATTGTAAGTTAAGATTTGTAGTTGTGGGACACTGTTAAAGTCAGGAAAGTGAAGAAAATTGCATGCGTTTTTATTGCATTTTTTCGATTTCAAGATATTTATATGATATTTTTTTGTGGCTAAACGAATAGAGGTATTACATTGAGTTTTTTTTTTACCTGAAAGATTTCATCAGCAGCTATTTTCAATATTTAAAAAGAAAAAATTATCTCAAATATTTATTTCAAAAATATTAATTATAAAAAAAACAATATATATATGTATATATAAATTCTTACCAAAACAAAAAAGGAAAAGCTTTTTGAAAGTGAAGGTAGCTGCTGTACAAATAATGTCATATACCACAATAAAAAACAAGATCTCTAATTTAAGAAAAAAGAAAAAAAGTTTGCGCAAGTTTGCGCCATTATTTTTGGTGATTTCTTGAAAATTTAATCTTTTTTCTATTTTTGCTCATAAGGCACTTTTACTTATACTTTATTGTCGTCATAAACTGTTGTGTTTTTCGAATTATGGATGTGAAATATTATTTACATCACTTTTAACAACTACCAATGTGATGGATTACCTGCCCTTAAAAAAGGTATAGGTATATAAAAAATGCACCCAAGTATCAGATTATTAACTAAGTAACGGGAAAATGCACTTTGAAAGATATCCATATATGGCTTATTGCGCAAAATTCTTATTATAAGAGTTTTGCAACTTTGAGAGATAACATGGAAAAAATTTACACAAGATTTGAGTTATTCCAAATAGTACAGGAATCTAATGCTAGAACCATTGACGAGAAGTTGAGTTTTTAGCTAGTAAATTGTGTGCGATTTCAGAATGCCAAGGAGATGGGGATATACAAGCAGTAAAGCAGTGTGTTATAAATTTCAAAAAATTTTTCAAAAGATATTGGGGTTTAGCACAACGGAAAGAGGACAGATTTTTAAGCACGTATGCTAAATGGCTGGAAGGAACTGTGACAATTCCAGTATTTGGCAGTTTGTCTTCAGGGCGACCAAAAATTTAATGAAGCAAGTGAAAGAACAAAACGCAAAAAATTCGTCAGCATTTAACAACAGAGGAGATCACATTTGCTGCATCAATGAGCCAGAGAGCAGCGGAACATAATGATGCGGCTAAATTAATAGTGGATATAACACGATCCCCAAGAAAAGCAAATATTTGCAAGCGATCGTTAACAACTTCCTAGGTCAACCCAGTTAATAAGCTTTCAGCTGAGGGTGCTTTAGCATTGTTTATAAATGCTGATCTCACGAAAAACCAATATGAAATTTTATACAATGCCAACAAAAATGTATATCCATGGTACTCATTGCTAAAAAATGCAAAAAAAAATTGCTATCCTATCACAAAGCAAGAAATAGAATACATTAATAACCAAATTCAATTGTTAAAGAAAAGTGAAGTACCATGTAATGGAAATATTGCACAAATTAAACACACGATGCTATTAACAATGGTTGATGCAAAAGTCTGCAATGCTGCAACGGATACAAAATCCACAATGCTGTGTTACATTTGCGGACAATCTATAAAAGATTTTAACACATTGCGTAAAAATCTTCCTGAAAACCCTGATGCTTAAAATTTTGGGCTATTAACTTTACACGCACGGATACGCTTTTTAGAATCGATACTGCATCTTTCATATAAACTGACACTTCAAAAGTGGCAAGTAAGGAGCAATGAAGATAAAGCACTTGTTAAAGAAAGAAAGATAATCATCCAGAAGAGGCTTAAGGAAGAGATAGGACTACTTGTAGATATTCCAAAACCGGGATAAGGCAACACTAATGATGGCAACGCATCAAGAAGATTTTTTCGGATCCAGCAACTGTTTCGAAAATTACTGGCATTAATGAAGAACTAATCAAACGCCTGAATATAATATTGGAAACAATATTATTCATTATTCGTTGTACCTTCATAGTGAACAGACATAATAGCGGAATTTTTCTTACATACAAACTAAATAAAAAAAAATCATACAAAAATATTCGTAGTACATATTGACTATAATAAATAAGCTTTATTTGCTTTGCAAATATTTTTACATATAGAAATAACAAAAACAAAAAAAAACCGTAAACAAAAAAACATACAAACATACCCTTGAGGAATACTCTATATGAGTACCCCAAAGGAAAAAAATAGTGAAGTGAGTTCTAACGGCAGAAATGCCTATTTTACTGTGAGTTTTGATGCTCATAATGATATCAATAAAAATAAAATATCTGATAATAGACTTGCTGTGAGTTCTGAAGCTCTTAATAAAAATCAAAAATCTGATAATAGACTTTTTCTAACGGCAAAACCACAGTTTCGTCAGCGATCAACTTCGCTTTGTCCAATGCCAACTAGTGAATCGTTGACAATATTGCCTAGTACTTCCACATTTAACTCAGCGATATCACCCGCCTCGGGCTCGGGGTCATCACTTAACCAAGTTGTCACTGAAAATAAGAGTAGCCCAAAACCCAAGGTCCAAGTCGGAATGGACAGATACCTTACAATTTTAAAGCGCGGGCGAAGCCCAAATTCTACTAAAATTGCATCTGCTCCAAAGATGTCTAGGGATAACAGCGCATCCTCTACTAATCGGCAAACCCGTTTTAAAATATTGCAAGATGACAATGACAAACCCGCTGAATCTGCGAACAAAACCTCCAAGCCGCCACCAATATATTTAAGAGAAAAAAACTCAAACGCTCTTATTAAAAAATTAATTTCGGTCATTGGTGAGAACAAATTTCACATTGTTTTAATAAAACGTGGTAATATTGATGAAACGAAAATTCAAATTTATGAAGAAAAAGATTTTCGCAAAATGGTCTCTGAATTTGAAAAAAATAAAACAAGTTTCTACACATACCAGCTCAAGAGTGCTAAAGGCCTGCAGATCGTATTGAAGGGCTTAGATTCTTATGTTGTTCCCGAAGAAATAAAAGACGCACTCGTCCTCCAGGGCTTTAAAGTAAAAAATGTATCGAACATAATAAATAGGGAAAAGATCCCTCAACCTCTATTTCGCGTTGAAAAAATGAGACCCATCCAATATATAATTTAAGATATCTCTTATATCGAAAAATAACCGTTGAAGAACCACACAAGCGTTCAGGACCCGTACAGTGCCATAATTGTCAAGAATATGGACATACTAAGACCTACTGAAAATTACCTACTGTTTGTGTTGTGTGCGGCGAATTACACGGCACTGCTAGTTGCAATAAACCAAAAGATCAAAGCGACAAAAAATGCAGTAATTGTGGAGGTAATTACACCGCTAACTACAGAGGTTGTCCTGTGTACTCTTTCGTCAATTAGACTATGAGGCAAACACCTAAATTGGCCCCAGCCCAATCAGCAAACGCTTTATCAGCCACTATTGCGCAAGTGAGCCAACCAGTTAGTTCCCGTGTATCGTATGCCGATGCTGCAAAAACAAGCTCTATTCCCACACAAAATGTTTCACGGCGAAATACTTCAATAAATACAAACTCAGGCTTTAATTTTAATCGCCTTGAAGCTACTATTGAAAATCTGGTGCAAACTATAAACAATTTTACAACAAGTATGACTAGCATGATGCAAGAAATGCTGCGAATGCAGAATACTCTGCTTCAAGCAATACTTAATAAGCCATGAACACGTTAACAATATGTTTCTGGAACGCAAACGGCATTCGCCAACATAAAAATGAACTTGAGCACTTCCTCACGGAAAAAAATATTGATATAATGTTGGTCTCTGAGACTCATTTGACTTCGAGAAGCCTTTTTAAAATTTATGGCTACACCTTATATGATTCAAAGGACCCGAGAGGAAGAGCATGCGGTGGATCAGCAATTTTAATAAAGTCAAGACTCAAGCATTATATTATTGACAACATTTGCGAAGAACATTTACAAGCAACGAATATTTGTATCGAAAATTTTTGCACTAATTTTGTCATATCATCAATTTACTCCCCTCCTAGGTTCGCAATTACTGAGGACCAATACGAGGATTTCTACAAATCCCTTGGCCCTTGCTTCGTAGCAGCTGGCGACTACAATGCAAAACATACGTTCTGGGGTTCGCGTCTTATTACACCTAGAGGTCGGGCATTGTTCAACACAATTTCAAAAATGGGCTTGGACGTCATTTCGAGTGGGGAGCCCACTTACTGGCCTACGGACATACAAAAAATTCCGGATGTTATAGATTTTGGAGTCATGAAAAATATTTCTAGGGAATTAGTTCATGTTGAAGCGTCTCAAGATCTTTCCTCCGATCACTCTCCCACGATCGTTACAATTTGTAGCCCACTAAGTAGTGACTTACCTCACCCGTATGTGAAGACGATCAACCGTGTTAATTGGCTGGGGTTCAGAAAATATCTCAGTACTCATTGTACGGAAAACATTATGCTAAGAACATCCGAAGATATTGAATTTAACATTGGCAATCTTATCAAAAATATAAAACAGGCTGCTGAACATGCCACTACCTCCTACCCGCAGACTGGATTTAATAGAATTTATTCTACGGATATTGAACGTCTAGTAAGTGAAAAAAGAAGAGCTAGAAGGGAATGGCAACAGCACAGATCGCCCCAACATAAAATCAGATTTAAAGAGTGCACTAAACGACTCCAAGACTTGCTTGCATTTGAAAAAACTGCATCTTTTAAAAACTATCTGGAAGGTCTTGATGCCACGCCAGCATCTAATTACTCCTTGTGGCGCGCTGCTAGAAAGCTTAAAACACCTGTTGCGTTTAAACCACCTCTGCGTACATCTACAGGGGGTTGGGCAAGAAGCGATACTGAAAAAGGTAAACTATTTGCTGAGCATTTAAAATCAGTATTTACCCCTAACTCGTGTACTGGTGTTATTGATTTGCCGAATGTAGTGGCGCTACCCCCTCGACCCATAAAATTTAGAACGTGTGATGTACAAAAAGTAATTGCTGAACTTAATCCGAAGAAAGCTCCGGGTATTGATGGAATTAGTAACCAGATGCTAATAAAGTTGCCTCGTATTGCAATTAGAATCCTATTATTTATTTTTAACGCCATTTTACGACTGGAGTATTTTCCAAATAACTGGAAGCTTGCCAAAGTTAAAATGATTCCAAAGCCTGGCAAAGACCTTACCAAGGCTGAGTCATACAGGCCAATAAGTCTGCTATCAACAATGTCAAAACTTTTCGAAAAACTGCTCATGACAAAATTGTCCCCAATTCTAGTTAGTAATGGGTGCATACCGGACCATCAATTTGGTTTTAGAAGTCAGCATAGCACCATCGAACAAACTCATAGATTGGTTCAATTTATAAGAAGAACATTTGAAGAAAAGAAGTATTGTTCTGCGCTGTTTATCGACGTTTCTCAGGCATTTGATAAAGTGTGGCATGAAGGTCTTATTTTAAAATTGAAATCATATTTACCAATAAATTTTCTGAAGCTATTAGAAAGTTATATTACTACCCGGAAGTTTACGGTTGTGGAAGGAGAGTGTGCCCGAATCTATATCATCCGGTGTGCCACAGGGGAGCATACTGGGGCCAGTTTTGTATTTGATTTACACTTGTGATATGCCTTTGAGCAGCAATATCCATACATCTACGTTTGCCGATGATACAGCCTGCCTTAGTATGCACGAAAACCCTCACGAGGCTTCCCGATATCTACAAGAACATATTAAACAACTGGAACTATGGTTAAATTTATGGAGAATCAAAGTAAACGAGCAAAAGTGTGTCCAGGTAACATTTACCCTGCGAAGAGATACTTGTTCCCCTATTCGAATCAACAATCAAGTTGTTCCTCAACATTCACACGTAAAATACCTTGGTATACACCTTGATCGACGGCTTACATGGAAGCCCCATATTGACTCAAAGCTAACACAAATGAAACTGAAATTAACTCAGCTACATTGGCTGATTGGTAGAAATTCTACACTCAGTCTAGATTGTAAACTTTTAATATACAAGACGATTTTGAAACCAATATGGTGCTACGGAATACAGTTATGGGGCACTGCTTCAGCTTCTAATGTCGAGAGAATCCAACGAAGGCAAAACAAAATTTTACGCTTAATAACATTGGCTCCATGGTATATAAAAAATTCAAATATACATCGTGATTTAAATATGCCACTAGTGACTGAAGAAATTGCAAAATACGCTGGCAAATATTTAACAAAACTCGAGTCACATCCTAATCCGCTTGCCCGTAATATTTTGAACTTTACTGGACACATCCGCCTAAAAAAGAGGGACACATGGGCTCTTATTCATAGCACTCCAGATGGGACTTCTTGAAAATACTTTATTTTTTTTCCTTTTGACTATCACTACTTATGTATTATATATAACTATTACTAAGCCTATGTCCGACACTGGTCGGGCCTAATTATATTTTTTAGATTTAAGATTTGAATACTTATTGTTAGTTCATATATGAAGATACAATAAATAAAATCATGCATTAAAAAAAAAAAAAAAAAAAATATCTAGCGGGCACCGCATTACTATTGAAAAATGTTATGAATATGCACATAAAACAGCCGAAATGTATGTGCAGGTCTACAATTGGCATCCCATGAGTCCAACGATGCACAAGATTCTAATTCATGGCGGCACTGTAGTAAAGCAAGCAATCTTGCCCATTGGACTATTGTCAGAAGAATCTGCCGAGGCCAGAAATAAGCACTTCAGATTATTATTTTTGAGCAGTCACCCTTTTTTAAGCTGCAATACACAAAAAACACGAAAGATAAAAAAGCCTTTTCATCAGATACTACCAAACTACTTCTTCCTCATATGGATGATTCCGCCCATTATGAAATATGTATGACATGATCATAATTTTGAACTTTTTAATTAGTTAAATTTTTTCATGCGATGAATAAATAATAAATAAAAGGGAATATGTTTTGTTTATTTAATATTTAATATTGGATAAATTACAATTTTGACAAGGGGGACATTGTAACATCCCTGTATTCACACAACTACAATAGTTCGACCAAGGCACATTCATAAGGTAGTAGCGGAAATTCAGCTGAGCTATTTTTTTTTTCAAATTAAAGTTCATCCGAAACTTCAAAAATTTTTTACGAAAGAGAAATTAAAAGAAAATGTACAAAAATTTCAATATGAAAAAATATTTTATTAAAAAAATTCTGTGAAAACAAATCTAAAAATATGAAAATACTATTAAAAAATTGTGAAAAGTGCTAAACGTTGCAAATTTTGTTAGTGGTAGCTGCCGTGGAGAAATATTTTCAAATTTATGTGAATAATTTTTATTATTGTTATGTTAAACAAATTCTATTTTTGAAGTTTTTGATGAACCACAACCCATGTTGTTTTTTTCATTGTTGTATTTTTTCATTGTTTTTGTAATCCTGATATTACCTGGAAATGAATTTGCCTTGAGTTCGACTATCCAAATTTAATTTGAGTTGCTCTTAGAATAAAGTACAGTTGCAAACCAAATTTTGGCGGAATGCGAGGGGGAGACCGGCACACGTAATAATAAATAATTTTTCTAAAAATACACAACAATCTTATAGCGAGGCATACCGTTTACGGATAATAAATTAATATATATATAAAATTAAATTCTATTCAAAATGAAAAAAAATTAAACAAACTTATAAAAGGTGGGTGGGTTGGTGGCTGGGGCGGTGTCAAAAATAACACTAACCCAATAATAATCTGCCACTAAATTTTTTCTACTAAACTAAAGCTAAAACTATCATAAAAGTTAAACTTTTAAAACAAAAAACACACTTAATAATTTTGGCCAGCTTTTTGGGTCAAATACTCCTCTGTGCGACTGTAAGCCGGCTAACAGTCGCCACCGGCCGCAAACAATATATTAATTTAATCGTGCGCCACTAGAAAATATAATAATGGGAAATAAATCGAAACGTTTTAAAATATTTGCGGCGAATTTGACATCTTCATATAATATTTTCACAATGTATGGCTAAAAGATAACAGAGACTTTAACGGCAAGTTGTGTATGAAGAACTTGTAGTTAAAGTTCAAGTTAACTCTTAACCATATATTGTGAAAAGGGACGTAAGTTTGTTTTATACTATGTTCACACTTATGTTTTTAAACATTTTTAATACATGTTCACACTTATGTTTTTAAAAATTTTTAAGACAAGTTTTCTAAGAACTAAACGCACTCGTTCACATTATATTTGAGTTGTTTAAGGTTGACGTTTTGTGAATAAATTATTGTGTTTGTAAGAAATTTCGAACAACTATGCTTTTTGTTTGCTTTATTATTTTTAAGCAACAAATGTTTTTGTAAGTAATGTAATATTTTTTAATCAATTATTGTGTTCCAAATAATTTTTTTAACGTGCCACTATTTAATAACAACACAAAGTTGCCAGAGTTATCAAAAACGCACTGAACATACTTCATTTACGTGTTTATCGATGAGTTTAATTTTAAAACTTGTTAACTGAGATGCTTAACAAAACAAGTCAATGTATGTGTTGTATTATAAATAAAATATACTGTTTAATTTAATTGGTTTTGTAACAATCATATATATCTAGAACATTGTAATCATAGATATAAATAATATTGAAAATAATAAATAGTTTTAGTTTATGAAATACAAGTAAAAGAAAGTTATTTCAACATGGCGCAGTCGTAAAAACAATTGTAAAAAGAAAAAATTAAACAAACATTTTAAAATGGATTTAAAGCCGATCCCTGATTTAAATTTTAGTGGTAATAAAGCCAGAAATTGGAAAATATTTCATCGAGATTTTGAAGATTATCTAATTGCGAAAAATACAAAATTGAGTGATAACATCAAATTGGCTATACTAAGAAATCAGATTGGAGTTGAAGGAAAAGAAATAATAGAAAATTTGGACATTATTGATGGAGATAGAAATAATTATACAAAAGTAATAGACGCTCTTAATAATTATTTTACACCGAAGAAAAATATCTTATACGAAAGATTTATATTTTATAATCGGTTCCAAAAACAAAATGAACCTATTGAAGTCTTTGTTAGAGACTTAAAAGAATTATCTAAAAGCTGTGAATTTTCGGACACATCGGAGATGATAAGAGATCGGATTGTACTGGGCATCGCTGACTCAAAACTCCAGGAAAAACTACTGAAAATGGACGAGATAGAAACTGAAAAAATAATACTGCAATGCAGAATATATGAAAAACAAAAACAACAAGTAAGAGAAGTGCAAGAATCAAAAAAGAATGTTGATATTATTAAAGAAAACTTTGAAAATTCTTGTGGAATGGAAAACGTAGATTATATAAACAGCAAACAAAGGCAAGGTAAATTAAATAATCAAGACAAGAAAATGTATAATAAGTACATAAAGTGTACTAGATGTTGTAAATTTCATAAATTTAATAATTGTCCAGCATTTGGAAAAATTTGCAACAAATGTAAAAAATTAAACCATTTTTCTGCAGCTTGTAAATCAAATATTAATGTTAACATTTTAAATCAGACAGATGATAATAATTCAGACTCTAATTTTAATTTTGCCATAACTGATAGCATTAACTCACATAAAATTAAGGATACTTGGTATCATGATATATATATTGAAAATCAAAAAATTAAATTTAAACTAGATACTGGATCAGATGCAAATATTATTCCAATATCCATTTTAAGTCGTATTTCTGAACATCCAAAGATAAAATCTACTACTATTACTTTAAAAACATACAGTGGACATAAAATACATCCTCTCGGTGAAATTATACTTCCTTGCTTTTCAAAAAATGTTACTTCTAGAGAATTATTTTTAATTGTTAATGATGGATACAAACCAATATTAAGTAGGGATACATGTGTTAAATTAGGATTAATTAAACGAATTTATGATTTAGAGAAATCAACTGATTTGCTAGAAAATTTACAGATTAAATATAAAGATATTTTTGAGGGGGTCGGAAAGTTTCGAAAAGAATACAATATTGAAATTGTTCGAAATGCTATACCAATTGCACATCCAGCTAGAAGAGTACCTTCAAAGATTAAACCAAAACTAAAGAATAAATTAGATGAATTAGTTAGTATGGACATATTGGAAAAGACAGAAAAACCTCAAGCATGGGTGAACAACTTAGTTATTCGTGAGAAAAAAGACGGTAGTCTACGTCTATGTTTAGATCCAAGAGAATTAAATAAATATGTGATTCCTAATCATTATTTAATACCAACTTTTGAAGAAATTAGTGCGAACTTAATAGAACATGTATATTTTTCGGTTTTTGATTTAAAAGATGGATTTTGGCATGTACCATTGACGGAGGAATCTACTAATTTGGTTGCATTTAGTACGCCTTTTGGTTGTTATAAATTTAAGAGGCTACCTTTTGGATTAGTAACAGCTTCTGAAGTATTTCAAAGATATAACTATGAAACATTTGGTGATTTACCTGGAGTGAATATATATATTGATGATATAATAATTGGAGGTAAAACAATAGAGGAACATGATACAAATGTAATTATGTTTTTGAAAAGGGCTAGAGAACAGAATGTAAGATTGAATAAAAACAAAGTTCAATTGAGAGTACAAAAAGTTAGTTTTTTAGGACATATTATTTCAAATAATGGTATAAGACCAGATAAGAAACGTATAGAGTCTATTTTAGCACTTAACTTTCCGAAAGATAAAACTAGCCTGCAGTCGGTTTTAGGTTAATTATTTAAGAAAATTTATACCAAATTTAGCGAACATTACGTCTCCTTTGAGAGAATTACTTAAAAAGGACGCAGATTATATAATATTACCAATTCACGAGGAATGTTTTGATAAAATTAAATGTATGGTATCAAATCATGTTATTCTAACACCCTTCAACGAGAAAGAAAATGTAGTAATTCAGACTGATGCTTCAAAAGATGGTTTAGGTTGCTGTTTGTTTCAGAATGACAAAATAATTTCGTTTGCTTCAAGGTCATTATCGAATACTGAAAAACAATATGCACAAATTGAAAAAGAATTTCTGGCAATAGTGTTTTCGTGTAAAAAATTTCACCAATTCATATATGGAAAAAAAATTACTATTATTTCTGATCATAAACCATTAGAAACAATTTTTAAGAAGGATCTAAATAAAATAGGATCTTCTAGATTACAAAGATTGAGGTTGAAAATGTTTCCATATAATGTAGAGGTTATATATAAACCCGGTAAAAGTATTGTTGCTGCAGATTATCTTTCCAGAAACTTTATTGACACTGGAGATATGGAACATGAGAATGGTATAACGGAAATGATACATAGTATAAATGTAACAGATAGAACGTTGGAAAGAATTGAAAATGAAACTAAAAATGATGAACAACTATGTTTGATAGGAAAGTATTATTCAGAAGGATGGCCTGTAAAAGACAAAATACCAGATTTAATAAAATGGTATTATAATAAAAGAAACGACTTTACGGTAAATAGTAATTTGATATTTTTTAACGATCGTATAATTATACCGAAAAATTTACAATGCGATATTTTGAAAAAATTACATGAGAGTCACATGGGAATATCAAAAACTAGAAAGAGAGCAGCTGAATTATTTTATTGGAGGAATATGAATGAAGACATAGAGAATTACATTTTAAAATGTGGAAAATGTCAAGAAATTGGTATATCTAATATTAAGGAACCGTTAGTACCACATGAGATTCCAAATTTGCCATTTGAAAAAATTGGTTGTGACATTTTAGAATATCGTGGAAAAAATTTTTTTATTATAATAGATTATTATAGTAAATGGATTGAGTTAATTCATTTAAAATCTAAAACATCATCGAATGTAATTGAAGTTTGGACAGAAGTTTTTTCACGGTTCGGTATACCAAAAGTTATTATAGCAGATAATATGCCGTTTGGTTCGTACGAATGTATAGAATTTTCCAAAAGATGGAATTTTAAAATAATAACTAGTAGCCCAAATTATCCCAGGAGTAATGGTTTGTCTGAAAGAGCTGTAGGAATTGCTAAAAGAATTTTAAAAACATCTGAAACGAAAGAACAAATATATAATGCATTGTTAGAATATAGAAATACTCCAGTCAAAGATTTAAGTTATTCACCTGCTCAACTTTTATTACATAGGCGTTTACGAACTAAGATCCCAGTTACAGATAAAATGATAGAACCAAGCTCAAAATATTTCAACAACAAATTTATTAGGGAGGAGATGAATACTAAATTAGCGAATTTTCAAAAATATTATAATAGAAATGCAAGGAAAAGGAATGAGTTTAAGATCGGAGATGAGATATATTTTAAAATTGAAACATCACGAAAATGGATACCTGGAGTTATAATTGCAGACCATAGTACACCCAGGTCTTATGTTTTGAAGAATGTTATAACTGAAAAAATTTACAGAAGAAATTCTTTTCATATTAAATTTAGAAAAGTAATGGAAAATAATTTAAAAACAGATGACAGAAATATGTCTATTGGAAATGCTATCAATTTGCGTAAAAGTGATCGTATTAAAAACAAAACAAATTTTTATACATCTACCTAATTATTATTATTATATTATTATTAGATCGTAATATGTTTGTTTCATTAGTATTTTTATTTCTATTATTAATAATGTTTTATAAAGAATATAAACTTTATAATTTAATTAGTTCATAGATTTTACTTTTTACATAAAAAAAAAAACAAAATCGAAAAAACGAAGATGTTGTATTATAAATAAAATATACTGTTTAATTTAATTGGTTTTGTAACAATCATATATATCTAGAACATTGTAATCATAGACATAAATAATATTGAAAATAATAAATAGTTTTAGTTTATGAAATACAAGTAAAAGAAAGTTATTTCAACAGTATGAAAAAACATCAAAAAATTATTGTGTTTAAGCTCTTAAAGATGAATAGGACGTTAAACACATAAGTGTACACATATTATTATATAGCTAAGTAGCAATTGCTATAACCGGGTGTCCTAAGACACCTCTCTTCTATTTTTGTACATCATTCTTGTATAAATAATTACTAGCACTAAATTTGTGTTAGGCATTGGTCGGGCCCAGTAATTATATATAAGCTTAAAATTTTATTACTAATTGTTAGTTCATTTATTTTTGAAAATACAATAAATAAATATATAGTAAAAAAAAATTTTGATTTTTTACCTGCAATTTAACAGCTTAGAGAAAGTAAGGAAATTGAAAGGAAAAGTTCAATTATTAGTTTGATGCCTTTTCTTGATCAGCAAGATATTCTGGGAGTTGGAGGACGATTGGAGGCCTCTACATTGCCGTACAACATGAAACATCCAACGCTGATCCATATAATAACCATTATGTAAAGCTTTTGTTTAAGATGACCCATGAAGAAAATAATCATTGCGGACCGCAAGCATTATTGAATATAAGTAGACAACGATTTTGGCCAATAAAATGTTTAAGATGTGCTAAGGCACGTCCGCAACTGTGCCAACAAATCATGGGCAATTTACATCACACTCGGATTACTCCTGCACGTCCATTCGTTAATGCCGGAGTCGACTATTGTGGACCAGTCTGGATTCATAACAAGGTCCGCGGCAAAAAACAAACAAAGGCACATGTAGCGGTATTTTGTTGTTTTGCAACGAAGGCTATTCATCTTGAACTGGTCTCGGATTTAACAACCGAAGCATTTATTGTTGCATTAAAGCGCTTTATAATCCGTCGCGGTCGGTGTCAAAATATCTCTTCAGACATCGCTACTAATTTCGTAGGAGCTAAGAATCAGATATTAGAACTAGCTGACACCATTTACTCTGAGAAGGGACGAGAATTAGTTATCTCCACCGCCAGCTCAAAAGGAATACAATTCCATTTTATTCCACCAAGAACACCGCACTTTGGAGGACTTTGGGATGCTGCAGTTAAATCAGCAAAGTATCTGCTACTACGTAGTGTAACTGCTACTACGTAGTGCATCTTTGACACAAGAAGAATTAGAAACAGTCGTAATCGAAATTGAAGCAATACTGAACTCATGTCAAATGATAAAAAAAGCCTTGAAGCACTGACTCCTGGCCACTTTCTCATAGGCGAACCCCTTGTTTGACAAATAGATAGCAGGGCTGTACCAATCAATAATTCGAGACTTGAGCATTCCAAACTTGTAGCACACCTCAAACAAGACTTTTGGAAAAGATGGTCTTCTGAATATCTAAATCGACTTCAGCAACGTCATAAATGGAACAAGCAGTCCCCTAACCTTAAAGTTGGCGACATGGTAGTTATAAAAGAGGACAACCTAACAGTCATGAAATGGCCATTGGCAAGAGTAGTAAATACTCATCCTGGTGACGATGGTATTGTCAGAGTCGTTGAAGTAAAAATAGCTAATGGGCAGTTCAAACGTCCAATACATCGAATCGCATTACTACCTATTGACCAAGACTAAACCAACTGTATCTATTGTTGACAATAGCAAAGCAACAACTGATTTTAGATTCGGCCAATAGGCCGAAAAAAAAATCAAAATACCAACAAATTATTTAACCATGGAATGAAAACTATATCAAGCGCAGTAACGTCATCATACACAAGTCTTGGCAAAATGTCAGACATATCATTAACAAAAAACACTACAGTCTTAATAAACAGTATCGAATCAACCTCAAAAAATTTGGAGAGCGTATGTGCCAAGAATATTAAGGATCTTACAACTCTACAAAGGTCGCTGGAACAACAAGAGATCGCTGAGCTACCTAATAAATTGAAGGCCCACCAGACGCACAGCTATACAATTGGCTACCTAGCACTCGTAGTAAGCATCATAGCACTAATCATTTTGCTGTCAACATGCAATTCAAAAAAAAGTTTAAAAAAACCCACGTTCAACTACATCAATCGAATCCACTGAAAAGGGCATTGAGTTTCAACAATACGCCGAAGAAGAAAATATGACGCCTCTACCAATGCCACGTCAGAATGCCAAATTCACCCTTGATGTTCAGCAACTGATGACGAGAATCAATCAATTAATTCACTCATTAACTTAGTTAAGCTTATATTCATGTGAATATAACACTATGTTCCCAAATAATCTAACATTTTGAATTTTTTTTAAATCAAATTGACTTGACCAATCACATTGACTTGATGACAATGACTCCAAACTTTCTTTCAATAGCAGTTTTATTTCGAACAGTCATTCAACGCAGGGGAGAATGTTTAAAACCCGTGAATCCACTTAATAATTATCAATGATAAAACAAAAGTTAGTGAATTCCATTAATGTTGTTTACTTCCACTTTATTAGCTGACAAACAAAAATTGTTAATAAAAAGATATCATGTTACACATTGAATTTACTGTAAGTATTGTCACTTTAATTTCATTGGTCAATTTAACGTAAATTTTAAGATATTATATAACACATTGAATTAACTGAAAGTATTGTCACTTTAATTTGATTGATTGATTGATTGTTTTAAATATATTTGTTGATTCAGCAATTAATTCTTAATAATTTTAGTATAAATATCCCAATAAAAATTATATTTGTCGGCCAGTAGTAAAAATTAGTTTTTTAATTATTGATTACATTACTTTCAAGTGCCAAGTGCTTGAAAGTAAACTCTTTTAGTCTTCAAGTTCCAAGTGCTTGAAGACAAACAAACAAAAAAATTAGTACTGTTCAAATTTATGTGTTTGCACTGATTCTAATTAAACATTTTTAAACAATGCTCATAATGATAACAACTTAAAGAATGTACTAAACGACTCAAAGAGCTGCTATCGTCGGAAAAGACTGCATTACTGGAAAAGTATTTAGAAGGTCTTGATGTAACGTCAACATCTAATTACTTTTTATGGCGCGCTACTAGAAATCTTAAAAGACCCGTTGATCTCAAATCACCATTGCGTACTTCGACTGGAGGCTGGGCAAGAAGCGATAGTGAGAAAGGTAACTTATTTTCTGAGCATTTAAAATCTGTATTCACTCCCAATTCATGTACGGGTGCTGCCGATTTACCGAGTGTAGTCTCTCTACCCCCTCGTCCCTTAAGATGCGTGAACTACAAAAAATAGTTGCTGAACTCGACCCTAAGAAAGCTCCAGGTATTGATGGCATTAGTAACAAGATGCTGATGAACTTGCCTCATATTGCAATAAGAATTTTGCTATTTATTTTTAATGCCATTTTACGAATGCAGTATTTTCCACATAACTGGAAACTTGCCAAGATTAAAATGATTCCCAAGCCAGGCAAAGATCTTACCAAGGCTGAGTCATATAGGCCTATAAGCTTACTATCAACAATTTCAAAGCTTTTCGAAAAGCTGCTCATGACTAAATTGTCCACAATTTTAGCTGATAGAGGGTGCATCCCGGACCATCAATTTGGCTTTAGAAGTCAGCATAGCACTATTGAACAAACGCATAGATTGGTTCAAGTTGTAAGGAGGACATTTGAAGAAAAAAAGTATTGTTCTGCCCTTTTTATTGATGTTTCTCAGGCATTTGATAAAGTATGGCACGAAGGCCTAGTTTTAAAATTGAAGACATACCTACCAATAAACATACAAAAGCTTTTGGAAAGTTATATTGTTGATAGGAAATTTACCGTTGTGGAAGCAGACTTCATGAGTATACCCGAGTCTATATCTTCTGGTGTGCCACAGGGTAGTATTCTGGGGCCAGTCTTGTATCTAATATATACTTGTGATATGCCTGTGAGCAATAACATACACACTTCTACATTTGCCGATGATACAGCCTGTTTGAGTATTCACAAAAACCCTGATGAGGCATCCCGCAATCTCCAAGCACACATTACCCAGCTTGAAATATGGTTGAATTTATGGAGAATAAAAGTAAATGAACAAAAGTGTGTTCATATAACGTTTACCCTAAGAAAAGATACCTGTTCCCCCATTCGAATCAACAATCAAAATATTCCTCAACATTCTCAAGTGAAATACCTTGGAATACACCTTGATCGAAGGCTTACATGGAAATATCATATTGACTCTAAGTTAACCCAAATGAAACTTAAATTAACTCAAATATATTGGTTAATTGGCAGAAATTCAACACTCAGCCTAGACTGCAAACTCTTGATATACAAGTCGCTTTTGAAGCCAATATGGTGCTATGGAATTCAGCTATGGGGCACTGCTTCAGCTTCAAATATTGAGAAAATCCAACGAAGGCAAAACAAAATTTTACGTTTGATAACATCTGCTCCATGGTACATTAAAAATTCAAATATTCATCGTGATTTAAATATGCCACTAGTGAGTGAAGAAATTGAAAAATACGCAGACAAATATTTTAAAAAACTCGAGTCACATCCTAATCCGCTTGCCCGTAATATTTTGAGCTTAAAAAAGAGGGACACAAGGGCTCTTATACTCAACACTCCAGATGGGACTGCTTAATACTTCTTTTTTTCCCTTTTGATTATCACTACTATGTATTATTTATAACTATCACTAAGTTTATGTCCGATACTGGTCGGGCCTAATAATTATATTTAGATTTAAGATTTGATTACTTATTGTTAGTTCATTTTTGAAGATACAATAAATAAATATAATATGAAAAAAAAAAAAACTTAGAAATTGCCCCTTACCGCATGGTTGCCTTATTTTTTTATAAAATATATAGTGTTTGTGTGCTTCCAGGCTCAGATCTATCCTTGTTTTTAATTTCACCAAAATCGGTTAGATAGTTTCAAAGAGGTGGAAATTGCCGCTTACCCCTCCTATTTTTTAAAAAGTGTGTAGTCATGTGCTTTTCTACACTCAGATCTATCTATTCTTTGAATTTCATAAAAATCGGATAAATAGTTCTTAGAGGAAGAAATTTTCCCCTACATACCCTTGTGCACCTTGTTTTTTAAAAACATATATCCAATGTGTCCATCTAGATTTAGATCTATCTATGTCCTAAATTTCATCAATAACAGTTCCGTGGCTTAGCCGTTAAAGTAAAAACCAAACAATCAATTTACAATATTAGTTAGAAGACACCTTCAGCTATCAGTGCCACGAACCAATTATCCAAGTCAAGAACATTTTAGCGAAGACACAAGCTAGGCTAAAAATCCCCGGTGTTCTCCGGCACTTCTACGGAAAATTACGGCAACGCTGAAAATATAAAACATCCGCAATAGCAGCTACATTATCGTATCCCAACAAACCAAAACGCTATGCAATTAGTTAATAACAAACTTACTACCATAAGCTTGAAGCTTAGAAAAGTGACGTGAATATATTGTGAAAGGTTTATTAAAAATTATTTTATAAAGAAAATTGAATCCTTGCGATAATATAAGTCTGATTATAGAATATGCTTCCAGGAAAACAGTTTTATAATCAATGTGTGCTGGTGTCCTGGTCCACTCTTAAATTGTCCTGTTTTTTTTGTACTGGAAAATTTACTACCAACTACGATAAAGTTAAACGGGAGCCACTCTGATTCAATTTTTGTTTCAACTAAGTGCCATAAAAAATTGCACCGTGTAAACAACTGCTACAAGTAATCGAGAACACAAATTGTTTTCTCTAACATGTTAAACATCTGCTTCATTTGTGAATTGTTGAGTTTCATTATATTATTTTATTTTTATTTTATTTGTTGAAAACATTAAGAGTTTTCATGAAAATGTTCAAAATTCTCGCAAACTATGCAATTGTGCATTTTTAGGCTCTCGTAAATAAAATAAAAAAACTGTCAAGTTTGCCCAATATTTTTGACTTGTAAGCTTAAGCTGTGCAATTGTGCATTTTGTAAACCACAACTTCTTGCTTTATTGGATATTTTTTCTTTTTATTTATAGCGAAATATATAAATATGGTTTTAAATTAAAAATTGCTAGACATTTTCTTATTTTATTATTATTAAATGAAGTAATTGACGTTTCTTTCAAATTTACATAAGCTGTTTGCATAAAAGGTTGAAAGGGGCTTCATGAAACAAGTCTCGCAAGTTTGCGCAATTGCACAAATGGCAATTATGATTGTTCTCATGAAAAGCTTTATTATGTTTTTATTTTCCAGGAAATGCCTAAAAGAAAGCATGAGTGTATGAGTGTCCTGGTTGACGGCTAATACTTCTGGCGGCCCTATTGTAGTAGGCATATTTGAAATGAAAATTTATATTCTAATTATTAATAATTACCCTTTTATATATAAATTTATGTAGAAACACCACTAAACTTTAAGACACTGTACTCATTGAACAAGACAAAATATTACGTCTTTAACAAATAATATAAAATTCACCCGTTCAAAATAACTGAACATCACAAACAACAACAAAAATTTGCAAAAGTGTTTATGACAAGCTTATTCTCCATTGCAGTTATATTTAGCTTATGGAGTGGTTTGTTGGGATATAGTTGTTACCAGTATTCGCCATAACGAACTTACGTTCCAAAAATCTGATGACAGACTTACTGTGAGTTCTGAACCTCTTAATAAAAAAACCACATTTTCGTCAGCGATCAACTTCGCTTTGTCCAATGCCAACTAGTGAAACGTTGAAATTACCGTTGCCTAGTAGTTCTACATTTAATTCAGCGATATCATCCGCTTCGAGCTCGTGGTCATCACTTAACCAAGTTGTCACTGAAGATAAGAGTAGCCCAAAACCCAAGGTCCAAGTCGAAATGGACAGATATATCACATTTGAAAAGCGTGGGCGAAGCCCAATTCATCAAAGATCTCATCGGTTCCCAAGATATCCAGGTATAACGACGCTGCATCAGTTAACCGTCAAAATCGTTTTTAAATATTGCAAGATAATAACGACCAACCCTCTGTATCATCCAAAAAAACTTCCAAACCAACACCAATATATCTGAGAGAGAAAAATTCTAACGCCCATATTAAAAAATTAGTCTCGGCCATTGGTGAAAACGCATTTCACGTTATTTCAATAAAACGTGGTAACATTGATAAAACTAAAATTCAAATATACGAAGAAAAAGATTTCCGCAAAATTATTACTAAATTCGAAAAAAAATAAAACATATTTTTATACTTACCAGCTTAATGCCCGTAATTTCTACACACAGATAATTTACCTAACGTTTATACCTACGAGTTTTACTTACAAAATTCAACTTACACGATAGATATCTAGACACCAATAGATATCTATTTGTAGAAATTACGGGCATAAGAGTGCTAAAGGTATGCATATCGTATTAAAGGGAATTGATGCTAATGTTAATTCCGAAGAAATAAAATATGCACTCATCATATTTAAGGTAAAAAGTGTTACTAATATAGGGTGTTTTTTATTGAGGTATAGAACTTTAAGTTGGCATCACTTTTTTAACTGGCGGCCATTTTGTCAGCTGTCAAGTGATTAATATTTAGTTTGGTTTGCCATTTCATCATGAACAGGTTGACAAAAGAACAACGCTTGCAAATCGTGCAAATTTGCTTTATTCGAGCCAGCCGAATTGGCTTTAAAAAAGCCGAATTGGCTTTATTCGAGCCAGCCGCGGCGGCCACATGCCCGAAATCATATTTAAACATTAATGGCATAAAATTATCCTTCCAATAAAGCCAAATTGATGGACATTAAAACGATTTTCTTGTGTTTTATTTCAATTCGAAGTTCTATAACTCTAAAAAATCGGGAAAATTTGCTTTATTCGAGCTAGCCGAATTGGCTTTAATAAAGCCGAATTGGCTTTAATAAAGCCGAATTGGCTTTATTCGAGCCACCCGCGGCGGCCACATGCCCGAAATCATATTTAAACATTAATGGCATAAAATTATCCTTCCAATAAAGCCAAATTGATGGACATTAAAACGATTTTCTTGTGTTTTATTTCAATTCGAAGTTCTATACCTCTAAAAAAACACCCTATACAAAAATCTGAAACCGAGAAATTATAGCAATATAGGTGCCAAAAATCTCAGAATAAAAAGTCAAATCGAAAGCGTTTAGGTTAAGCGATTTTATTGAAATTTGGCATACATGTTGCGATAATTCAAGGCTGTTAATTCTCGTTGAGAAAGTGCACATTAACATGCCCATAAAATTAAAGCCTCCTTTTTCATGTACATATGTATATATGTACTTCGGCTGAGCATATTCAAATATACTATTTATGTATTTATCATTATACATTTCCAACGAAACTTGACCCGAATGATAAGCGCTGGCCAAAATAAAAATGATTTAAAAAGTGGGTGGGGTTACGCCCATAACAATTTAGTTTGCGATATTTCAGTTGTAATTTTATACGCAAGAAGGTTAAAGTTAGAAAACAACTAGAAAAATATAAAAACCCAAAAATGTTAACAAAGGGTGCCGGGGCCACGATAAACTACATTTACAGGTTTTAACTCAAGCCATTTTATTGAAACCTAGCATAAACGTTGCACGTATGCAAGACTTTCAGTAGTCATCTTAAAGAGAGGGAAAAATAGAAACACTTCGCAGCAGTGGTGCGTTTTGGGTATTTTTTGGTGCGTTTTGCCTCTTCATAAATGCGAAATTTTGGTTAATGCCATTTTTTAAAACGCGCGTATTTACAGTGCTTTTTAACAATTTCTCACAGTGGTTTT